>AWOL01S0003178.1:0-18621 GCA_000715115.1 Nicotiana otophora | reverse complement strand
GTTATTAGACTAGTGAGTGTCTTGACTGTACCTCGTCTCTACTCCATTGAGGTTAGTCTTGATACTTACTGGGTACCGACCGTGGCGTACTCATACTACACTTCTGCACATTTTTGTGCAGAGCCAACTATTGAAGATATCGAACTTGAGCAGAGTTAAAGCGCGATCATAAGGATTCAAGGTAGAGCTGCTTGGCCGTCGCAGTCCGTTGGAATCTTGTCATTTCATTGTACTGTTAATTTGTAATCAAACAGTATTGTATATTTGGTCCTCGTGATCATTCCATGTATTCAGTTAGAGTTCGTGACTCAGTACTACCAGTCTTGGGAGGTTGTGTATTGTAATTATTTCCGTTGTTAGATTTTAATTCAAAAACAAAAAGGCTTCAAAATGTAATAGACATCGGCTTACCTAGTCTTAGAGACTAGGTGCCATCACGACGCCTGTGGTGGGATTTTGGCTCGTGACAAGTTGGTATCAGAGCTCTAGGTTTATAGGTTCTACGAGTCACGAACGAGTCTAGTAGAGTCTTGCGGATCAGTACAGAGACGTCTGTACTTATCTTCGAGAGGCTACAAAACTGTTAGGAAATTTCCATTTCTTTTATTCCTGTCATGAATTTGTTGAATTTGGAATTTGAACTTCTCTCACAGATGGTGAGGACACGTACTACTGGGTTAGCTGAGCAGGCATCCGTGCATACTTTTAGGGCTGCAAGAGGTCGGGGCCGAGGAAGGGCATGTGCTATGACTAGAGCACCTATCAGAACAACCGTTGAGGAGCCACCAGTCGCTCCAGTTGGGGGACAGGTACCAGAAGCACATGTTGTTACTTCCGGACTTCAGTAGACTTTAGCACAGTTCCTGAGTATGTTTGGCACATTAACTCAGGCGGGATTGTTCTCTGTTGCACCAAACATTCCGCAGATTGGGGGAGTAGCTCAGACTCCTATCTCAACTCCAGAGCAGCAGGTTCACGTTGGTCAGGTTTTGGGTGTAGTACCGGTACAACCTATTATTCCGATTCGACATGAGGTCAGGTCTGAGGCATCAGAAGAAGAACAAAAGAGACTTGAAAGGTTTAAGAGGTATAGTCCACCTACTTTCAGTGGCACAGTTACAGAGGATGCCCAAGGATTTCTGGAAAATTGTCGCCGTATTCTCCGCACCATGGGTATTGTGGAAGTTAGCGGAGTTTCCTTTACTTCATTTCAACTGTCAGCCGCAGCGTATCGGTGGTGGCAAATCTATGAAGAATGTAGACCAGGCGATGCCACACCACTAACTTGGGCTCAATTTTCGGAAATATTCTTGAAAGAGTTTGTTCCCCAGACTCTCAGAGATGCGTGGTGCACAGAGTTTGAACGGTTGCGTCAGGGCACTATGACAGTGTCAGAATATGCTATCAGGTTCAGTGAGTTAGCTCGTCATGCACCTATCTTAGTTCCTACAATAAGATAACGGGTCCACAGATTCACTGAGGGGATCGATTATGATATTAAAATATGCATGGCTAGAGAGTTGCAAACTGATGCTCCATTTCAACAAGTAGTGGAGATTGCAAGAATCTTGAGGGTGTTTTAGGCGAGGAAAGAGAGTCTAAGGAGGACAAATGGTCTCGAAGATCTGGAGGATTTAGTGAATTATACTCTTCAGCTAGAACCCATTATAAAGGAGGCTCGAGCAGTCGGTTAGCTCAGTCTGCACATCAAATTACTCGGAGTGCTCCAGTTTATAGTGCACCACCGATATGAGATTCTTATAGTGGTTATTCCAGTTATCCGGCACAGACTCAGTACGAGCAACCGCGACCTCAGAGGGGTTGTTATGAGTGTGGTGATACTAAGCATATCATCGAGAGATTGTTCCATACTTGGGAGCGGTGGATTTCATCAGAACACTCCAGCTACAAGCTTTATTCCAGCCGATACTCCACGTGCACAGTTAGCTAGAGGTGGAAGACAGGCGGGTAGTGGGTGCTTAAGAGGTGGAGGCCCGACCCGTTGATTTAATCACTATGATTTAGCTGAGGACAAAACACCAGATGGTGTTGTTACAGGTACGATCCTGATTTTATTATAAAGGGATATTTTCCTTAATTTGATTCGGTTTTGAATATTGAGGTGAGTCCTCCTATTATGCTCTACTTATGGGTGAGCTTCGTAAATTTGTGACCCACTTATATGTTATCCTTGTTGGGAGATTTGAAGGTGTGAGCCCATGTCTGTCATTTTATTTTTGGTACACCATTGAGGGCTATAAACCCAAAAGTAATTTTTATTATTCATTACAGTGGGTTTAATGTGTTTCAGAATAATTGATTCCAATTTTTATGAATCATATGCCCTACCGGTAGGAGGGTTCATTATATGTTGTGAAAATTGTTTATAAAATATATTGAAAAGAAGAAAGAAAGGAAGTTGAAAATTTCAGTTGGCACAATATGCAAAATACTTGTGATTTGGAGTTGAGGACGAGATCGTCGCATTTTATACATGATGTGAAATATTTAAACCGGGTTGCAAGCCGCGATGAAAGTTATGTAAGGACGAGGTCATTGTGGTGAAATATTTATGAGTTTAAAATTTTCCCTTTGTGAATTTTAATTGTACAATAGTATTAATAGGAAGTCATGCCTGTTAGGCTTATTTGATAATTCTTGTATATTTTTTTGTGCATATTCAGCCATTTTGGTGCTGTAAACATTGAGTTTTAACCTATGAGATGAGTGCTCAGGTGGCGTTAAATGTGACTCATTAATTCGAGTAAGTAATCATGAGGTCCATGCCTCACATTCCGTTGTCAGTGTTGTGAAAATTCGAAATGAGGTGGTGGTTAATATGAGATTAATTGATGATGCTGGAATTAATTATGAACAGATTTTAAGACCAGAGATGTGGTGATGAGCATACATGTGATGTGCTTCATGTCCTGATATCATTATGATAATGCGGTGCTTATAATGCTAAGATTAGTATTATTGATATATACCTTGTGGTATTGTGTTGGGTTGTGGATATGTTGTTAGGAGTTGTTTTGGTGTTACTCTGGCAGGTGGACAGGCCCAATTACAAGGGAGACTCTGCCGAAATTTCTGAAAAATTTGGGAGTTAGTAAAATTTGGAGGATTGAGATTTGCAAAGGAAGAGATAAGTTATGTTATGTGTTTGTGGGCGAATGATCCTAAGCGGGGGAGAATGTAACACCCCAGAAAATTTTTGGAGTACTTCAACACTATCAAAAAAGTTGATGTGTGCGTAGGCACGAGTTGCTACAGCCAGTTGAAACTAATACCGTGCGTTGATGAAAAATCGGACTTCCTGAAAATGTTTGGAGTGTAAGAAATTGATCTTAAAGTTTACAAATATGGATAAAAGAAATAATTTCAAATGAGATGATGTTGTTCGGCTTATCTCAAATGCGGTAATGTGGAATCAACCGTGAGTTTATGTGTAAAAGTACAATTATCAATTTGGTAATCTCAGAATAATTCTTAGAACGTTCGAGGACGAACGTTTGTTTAAGAGGTGGAGAATGTAACGACCCGACTTGTCGTTTTAAGAAATAACCGTTTTAAGAATTTATGCCCTGTTCAGTGGTTTAAGGTCTCGAGAAGTTTCGTAATATGTATTATGACCCGTGGGTGTGGTCGAGTTTGATTTTCGAAATTTAATTAAAAGAACAATTCTTATTTAGAAGCTTAAATGGAAAGAGTTGACCAGAGAGTTGACTTTTGAGCAAACGACCCCGGAATGGAATTTCGATGATGGAATTAGTTTCGTATGATGATTTCGGACTTAGGAGTATGTTCAGATTTGGATTTGGAAATCCGTACGACAATTCGACATATTTTGGCGAAAGTTGGAAAAAATATAAGATTTTGGTAAAGGTCCGACTGAATAGTGAATTTTTGATAACGAGGTCCTATTTTGATTCCGAAAATGAGAATAGCTCCCTTACGTCAATTATGACTTGTGTGCAAAATTTGAAGTCATTCCGGATTGATTTGATACGCTTCAGCGCAAAATATAGAAGTTGGAGGATTTGAAAACTTATAATTCGATTCGACGCGCGATTCGTATTTTCGGCATTGTTTGATGTGGTTTGAAGCCTCGACTAAGTTTGTATTGTATTTTGGAACATGTTGGTTTAATTGGTTGAGGTCCCGGGGGGACTCAGGTGGATTTTAGAAGGTTAACAGAGCAATTCGGACTTGGAAGAAGCTGCTGGAAAATGGCAGCAACTGTTAGATTCGCACCTGCGGAATTTTGGGCGCAGGTGCGACCATCGCAGAAGCGAGAAGAAGCTCGCAGAAGTGAAATCTGGGCAGGCTGGACATTGGTCGTAGAAGCGAGGGTCTGGGCGCACCTGCGACAGCATTGTCGCGGAAACAAGCACGCAGAAGCGGAAGAAGGCAACTGGGCATGTCTTCGCAGAAGCGATCGTTTTGTCGCAAAAGCGACATCGCTGATGCGCATTTTCTTTCGCAGATGCGAGCTCCTATTGGGCAGTGAGCATTGGGACTTCGCATATGTGCATTTTGGCTCGCAAAAACGAGTCCGCAGATGCGCAGATCTGTCCGCATAAGTGGAACTAGGCCGAAACATAAATGACCAAAAATGATCATTTTGCCATTTTCGATTGGATTTTTGGAGCTCGGTTTTGGGGCGATTTTGGAGGAGTTCTTCACGACTTCGACCTGGGTAAGTATCCTATATCCAAAAGTGATTAGTTTTTATAAATCCATGGTTATATTCATCATTTAATTCGGATTTAAATGGAAGAAATCAAGGGTTTAGAAAATTTTCCAAAAATAAAAATTTAAGATTTGGAGGTCGAGTTGTTATTGGAATTCGATAAAATTGGTATGGTTGAATTCGTATCGGAATGGGTGTTCGTATTTTATGAAAATTATGTCGGGTTTTGAGGGGCGGGTCCCGCGTTGACTTTTGTTAACTTTTTAGAATAACATTTTAAGTAGACGTATTATTATTCGGAATTCTTTCCGATGAATTTTAATGAAGTTATACAATTAATTTGGATAGATTTGATCTATTCGAAGGCCAATTCAAGCAAGAAGGCTATTTAGAAATATCGGACTAACTTCAAAAAGGTAAGTGTCTTGCTTAACCTCGAGTGGGGGAATTACCCCTTAAGCATTGAGTCTTATGTGCCATTTGTGAAATGTGAAAAGCCGTGTACGCGAGGTGACGAGTACGTACTCGGGCTTATACGTGCAAAATTCATTGAAATAAAGTCTTAGGCATCATTGCGTAGTAAATTAGAAAATTATGAAAAATTATTAAATCATCTGTTTGCCATGCCTAAATCCTTATTGTTGAATTTTCTTTTATATGATAATTTGATGTGATTGTTCTTTAAAATATTTACGAAATTTCGTGATTATTGTTGGTTTAATATTTCTAGGAAATTAATTCCAATATGAATTTTCTTATGCAAATAATTAATTTAAGCGAGCTTAAGAATAAGTGTTAATATAATTATCTAAATTTGCATTAATGAAGGTTTTGCTTTATGCTGAGTAATTTCTATCTCAATTGATTGTTTTTGGGTGTTATATACATTGTGTGGAACCTTGGGCTATTTGTTGTGAAATTAATCGATTTTGTTATATCTTTGGAATTTGGTTGTGGCTATTGGGCAAATTGTGATATGAATTAATTTTATTATATTGTCGTGTTAATTTCCCGTGTTAATTGAGTTACTATTTTGGAGAGATAAGGGTGGCATTTCACCGTTGATATTATGTGGGTATAAGGGTGGCATTTCATTGTTGTTGTGTTTGTTGGAATATTGTCTGGGCGGAGCGATAAGGGTGGCTATAGCAGCGATAAGGGTGGCAATAAGAATGATAAGGGTGGCAATAGGAGCAATAATGATGTCTATTGATATTGTCTGGGCGGAGCGATAAGGGTGGCTATAGGAGTGATAAGGGTGGCAATTGGAGCGATAAGGGTGGCTATTGTCAGGGACGATATGTGATGATGTGGGGCTGTGGTGTTGATAATTTTCATGTGATGTTGTGATTTTCTTGTGTTTATTTCTATACATTATGCAACTTGTCTTGTTGTTGGTAAATTGATAACAATCTGATTTATGTTGAAATTGAGAGCCTGTGGCTATTGGTAGGCGGATTATAAAATGAAATGTGGGCAGGAGGTGTCGTGAGTAAATAATGAGAATATTTTGCACTTGAATTGTCCGTGCAGTTGTGATATGAAATGTGGGCACAAGGTGGTGTGATGAAATGATAATGATAATTGACATGTGAATTGTCCATGCAGTTGTGATATGAAATGAGGGCACGAGGTAGCGGAAAAATATAATGATTTAATTATGGGCACGAGGTACCGTGAAAATATGAAAATGGGTCGAGACCCGTGTTTACGAAAAATATAAAAATGGGCTGAGACCCGTATTTTTATGATTATGAAATGAGGTGTCACATGGTGACTTTTTAATTGAAAGAATTATATTCAAAATATTTATTTGGAAGGATTTTTACTTAGAAAGTATTATATGAAAGAATTTTATTTGAAAGATATTTATTTGAGGAAATTATATTTGAAAAGATTTATTGAAAGTATTATATTTGAAAAATAATTATTTGAGAAAATTATATTTGAAAAAGAGGTATCTGGAAGAATTATATGTGAGACATTTATTTGAAGGACTTGATTTAATTGGGTGTACTTGTGTTTATTAATTGTTGACTGATATTAATGGTATTCTTGTTGTCTGCTGTGCATATCACTGGTTGTTCCATGTTGTCCTATTGTTATTTGTTTCCTATTATTCTGTATATTATATTGCACATGTTATTAGACTAGTGAGTGTCTTGACTGTACCTCGTCTCTACTCCATTGAGGTTAGTCTTGATACTTACTGGGTACCGACCGTGGCGTACTTATACTACACTTCTGCACATTTTTGTGCAGAGCTAGGTATTGAAGATATCGAACTTGAGCAGAGTTAAAACGCGATCATACGGATTCAAGGTAGAGTTGCTTGGCTGTCGCAGTCCCTTGGAGTCTTTTCATTTCATTGTACTGTTAATTTGTAATCAAACAGTATTGTATATTCGGTCCTCGTGATCATTCCATGTATTCAGTTAGAGTTCGTGACTCAGTATTACCAGTCTTGGGAGGTTGTGTATTGTAATTATTTCCGCCGTTAGATTTTAATTTAAAACAAAATGGCTTCAAAATGTAATAGACATCAGCTTACCTAGTCTTAGAGACTAGGTGCCATCACGACGCCTGTGGTGGGATTTTGGGTCGTGACAAGCATGATTCGTGATTTTAGCGTTGTTTGATGTAATTTGAGGTTTCAAATAAGTTCGTATGAAGGTTTAGGACTTGCTGGTGTATTTGGTTGAGGTCCCGAGGGCCTCGGGTGAGTTTCGGATGGTTAACAGATCAGAAATGGGACTTAAACAGCTGCTGCAAAAGCTACTGTAAATTTTCTTCTACTGAACAGTCGAGCCCAAAAATCGAAGGCCAGAAGTTGAGCCCAGAAATCAAGCCCAAAAAGTGAGCCGAGGATCGAAGGCAAGGCTCGAGAGCCATAATCGAAGGCAGGATCTAGAGCCATGATCGAAGACAAGGCTCGAGGGCCATGAGCGAAGGTCACAGATCGAAGGCTCAGGATCGATGCCATGATCGAAGGCCCAGGCTCGATGCCATGATCGAGGCCATGATCGAAGGCCCAGGCTTGATGTGAGGATTGAGGCCTTGATCGAAGGACCAAGCTCAATGCCATGATCGATGTCATTACTGAAGGCCCAGGCTCGAGCCTGTGATCGAAGCCATGATCGAGGCCTAGACTTGAGGGCCATGATCGAAGCCACGATCGAGGCCCAGTTCCGAAGGCTGCCTGGGCAGATTTATAAAAGAGGGGATTTCGTCCCATTTGCCATTTTTGACGAATTTGAGCTTGAGCAGAAGCGATTTTTGACAGATTGTCAAGGAAAAACATTTGGGTAAGTGATTCTAACTCGGATTTGGTGAATATACACGAATATATTATTGTTTTCACCATTTAATTAGTTTATTGAGATGGAAATTTGAGAAAATTTAGAAATCTCATAAAAATGAATTTTTGAGATTTCGGCGTCGATTCAAAGTCGGATTTGAGTGAAACTGGTATGGTTGGACTCATAATTGAATGGGTTGTCGGATTTTCTAAGTTTTGCCGGATTTTGAGACGCGAGTTTTGAGCTAATTTCGGATTTTATTGAAAAATATAGTATTTTCTTATGAAATTTATTCCTTTAATTTTTTGTTGATTGTATCGAATTAATTATGACTAGATTTGAGTCGATCGGAGTCGGAAAATCGAGGAAAAGGCATACTACTTGATTAAATTGGAGCAAGTCGAGGTAAGTGACTTGTCTATCTTTGTGTGAGGAAAATTTCCCTTAGGATTGATGATTGTAATATGTGGAAAGTCGTGTACAAGAGGTGACGAGTGTGTACACGGGATAAATATGAAAGGTTATATTTATAAATTGTGTAGATCACTGTTGCGCATTAATTAAATTATTTTATTTTGTTATGTTCTTCATCATTGATTTAATGTTTATATTTTAAATTTTCTTGACCTTTTCCTGCTAATTGTTTTATCTGTTTAGTTGAAACTTGATTTTTTTATTCTGTGCATTATTTGAAGGGTGATTTTCCTTAAATTAAATATTATTAATATAAATTATTTGACATTTTAAATTTTTTATTTATGCAACATATTAAAGATTTTGATACATTATTTTGTTGAATTATTTATTTCTGAATATTTTTGTAAGATTTTGGTACTCATTGTGATGGAGCCGTGAGCTCTTATTTGTGGAAAAATATTATTGACAATTGTTTTTAGCATGAGCCGTGAGCTATTTATTGTGGAAAATATTGTTGTTGAGTTATTTTGGCAAGTTAATTTATTTAAGCCACTTGAGGTGCAAATTGTGATATATTGTGATATTGATAAGCATGCGGTGGTATAAGGTCTGGATATATAAACGCATACGGTGAGATAAGGGTGGCTTGATACGCGAGGCTAGTAGGGGAAACTACTAGAAGTTATGTGGTGTGATAAGGGTGGCTAAAAATGCGGGATGCTATTTCGGAAAAAATATTTTCTTTAAATAAATTGTGAAGGCTCCCGTGGTGATATAAGAAAATGAGATATTGTGAATTTATTTATGATTTGGGACTACGAGGCGATACCTCGTTAGTGCCCTTGTTGATATTGATTTATGGCCATAGTTTCCTTTGATTATTTGTTGTGATTTTCATAAAGTTGAAAGGAATTCTGTTTTGATTCCACGAGATATTATTTGCCATTATTTTTTGTAATTAAATGGTTACATGCTACTTGATTCATTTCTATTGTCATTTTATTTTATTATATTGTTAAACATTTTATCATGCAATTATTATTTTCCAGCAGGCCTGACGTGACCTTGTCACTACTCTACCGAGGTTAGGCTTGACACTTACTAGGTACCGTTATGGTGTACTCATACTACGCTTCTGCACATCGTTTTGTGCAGATCCAGGTACTCTTTACCAGCCCCGACATCAGTGAGTTACATGTACACAAAGACTTCAAGGTATATCTGCCAGCGTCCGCAGACTCCAGAGTCCCCTTCTATCATTATTGTGGTTCTTCCTTATTTTCTTTAGAACTTGATATATATAGAGACATTGAAGATAAATTCTTAGAAGCTTGTAATTTATTTCTACTGGGTTTTGGGAGTTGAAATTGTTTGAATTGTAGTTTATTTATTTTAGATTTAAATTTTTATTCCGCATTGATAGGCTTACCTAGTCTTAGAGACTAGGTGCCATCACGACATCCTACGGAGGGAATTTGGGATCGTGACAAGTTGGTATCAAAGCTCTAGGTTCATAGGTGTAATGAGTCACAAGCAGATTTAGTAGAGACTTGCGGATCAGTACAGAGACGTCTGTACTTATCTTGGGGAGGCTATGGAACTGTTAGGAAAATATTCACTTCTTTGATTCCTTATCGTGTGCACTGTTGACTTCAAAGTTCTAAACCATTATCTTTCTATTCTCTCACAGATGGTGAGGACACGCACAACTAGATCCAATGATCAGATACCCGTGCCCCCTGTTGGAGCCGCAAGAGGCGTGGGTCGGGGCAGAGACCAAGCCAGAGGCCGAGGAAGACCACGTGGTGTAGCCAGAGCACCTGTACGAGCTGCTGCACTAGAGCCACCAGTAGCTCCAGTTGGAGAGCAGGCACCTGAGACGCCTGTTACTACTCCTGCACTTCAGGAGGCCCTTGCCCAGTTTTTGAGCATGTTTGGCACGCTAGCTCAGGCAGGGTTGATCCTACTTGCTCCTACCATATCTCAGGCCGGGGGAGGAGCACAGACTCCTACCGCCCGTACTCCAGAGCCACGGGCCCAAGTTGACCATGTCCCCGAGGTTATACCAGTGCAGCCAGTTGTCCCAGTTCGGCTTGAGATTAGGACATCTATTTCAGAGGGGGAGCAGCTCAGGCTCGAGAGGTACAAGAAGTACCACCCCTCCCATTTTCAGTGGCTTAGTTTCAGAGGATGCTCAGGTTTCTGGAGGAATGCCACCGTATCCTTCGTACTATAGGTATTGTGGATTCAAGTGGGGTTTTTTTCACAACATTCCAGTTGAGAGGAGCAGCCTACCAGTGGTGGCGGGCATATGAGTTGGATAGTCCCGCTGAGGCATCTTCACTCACTTGGACTATATTTTCAGATATGTTCTTAAGTGAGTATGTTCCTCAAAGTCTTAGAGATACATGGCGTGCAGAGTTTGAGCAGGTGCGTTAGGGTTCTATGACCATGTCAGAGTATGCGGTCCGATTCAGTGATTTGGCGAGGCATGCACCAGCCTTGGTTGCTACTATTCGAGAGCGAGTTCGCAGATTTATTGAGGGGTCTCCACCCTAATATCAGATACAGTATGGCCCGAGATCAAGAGATGGACATCACATACCAACATGTGGTGTCAATTGCTAGGAGATTAGAAGGTATGCAGATCTGGGAGAGGGAAGAGAGGGAAGCTAAGAGACCCCGAGATTCTGGAACATATAATAGTTCTCGTGCCCCAGTTGCAGCCCGTCATGGTAGAGGTTATGTGAGCCGTCCTATTCATTCAGCACTTCCAGCTTCCAGTGGTATTCCGGCTACTCCCAGACCTCGGGTTCCATATTATGCACCGCCAGTGTCTACTGTACCTCCTATACGGGGTGCTTTTAGTGGGCAGTCCAGTCGATCAGGACCGAGCCAGTGCCAGCAACCACGTCCTCCGAGGACTTGTTTTGAGTGTGGTGACACTCGTCATATTATGAGAGATTGCCTCAGATTTAGGAGGGGTGCACCTCCATAGATTTTTCAGGCCCCACCTATTCCATAGGGCCCTCAGGCTTCTCAGGCCATGATTATTGCACCAGTTGCCACTCCACTTGCACATCCAGCTAGAGGTGGAGGTCGGACAGGTAGAGGTCGCCCTAGAGGGGCAGGCCATGCCAGATATTATGCCCTTCCTGCTAGGACAGAGGTCGTTTTATCCGATTCTGTCATCACAGGTATTATTCTGGTCTATCATAGAGATGCATCAGTCTTATTTGATACATGCTCCACTTATTCTTATGTGTCATATTATTTTGCCCCGCATTTGGGCATATCACGTGATTCCTTAAGTTCTTCTGTTTATGTATCTACACCCGTGGGTGAATCTATTATTGTGGACCGCATGTATCGGTCGTGTTTAATTGTTATCCTTGGTTTTGAGACCAGAGCTGATTTATTATTGATTAGTATGGTGGATTTCGATATTATTTTGGGCATGGACTAGTTGTCTCACTATCATGCTATTCTTGATTGTTACGCCAAGACGGTGGCATTGGCTATGCCAGGTCTACCACGGCTAGAGTGGAGAGGTACCTCAGATCATGTTCCTTCCAGGGTTGTTTCATTTCTTAATGCTCAACGAATGGTTGGAAGGGGTGTGATGCGTATCTGGCCTATGTGAGAGATACAAGTATTGATACTCCTACCGTGGAGTCAGTTCCTATAGTAAGGGATTTTCCTGATGTATTTCCAGCGGATTTTCCAGGTATGCCACCCAAAGACAGGAGGATGTAGTCTAGTCCATCTGTCCAATAGTTTCTGTGGATCAGCGACTACAGCTGGCCTAGGCTCAGGTGTAGCTGCTGCCACTCACTGGGCTCCATCCATGGGTAGTGCACCCTAGGTCTGATATACAGTAGTTGCCTGTCCATGAGCCTACGCGGTAGGGGTTTGTGCTCTCCCGCCCGCCTGGGATGTGGCTGGGTCTACCGGAAATAAACCGGCCTGAGTCATATTGTCCATGAATAGCAACATACGACCCATAACATCCTGAAATCCCGGTACAGATGTGAAATCCACCGGAGCTGGCTCTGCCACAGGCACTTTACCTTGCTCCTCAATAATAGGATTCTCATCTGGACCCACTGACAGCATAACTGGAACAGTCCTGGGACGTCCTCGCCCTCTACCATGGGCTGGAGCCCTCCCTCGGCCTCTACCTCGGCCTCTAGCAACTGGGGGTAGTAGCTCTTCCCTGGTCTGGAACCTCATTAGAGCGAGTTCTCACCATATGTGAGAGAATAAAAGAAGGATATTTAGTACTACATTAATTGCACGATGGAATATGAAGAAAGGTAGTTTCCTAACACCCTATAGCCTCTCGAAGATAAGTACAAACGTCTCTGTACCGATCCGCAAGACTCTGTTAGGCCTGCTCATAACTTGTGAGACCTACGTGAATGTAGTGCTCTAATACCATGTTGTGACAACCTAATTTAACCTATAGGTCGTGATGGCGCCCAACACTACAGCTAGGCAAGCCAATTAATAAATTAAGCATATATCGATAAAATTTAAAACCAAGAAAAATAATAAGACACCAAATTCTACCAATGTGTGTGCCAAGACCTGGTGTCACAAGTGTATGATCATCTAGTAGATTATACAAAACCTCTAATACTGTCTGAAATAAAAATAGACAGAATGAAAAATACAAGGAGAGACACTAGTAGCTGCAGAACGGCTCAGAAAGGCAGCTCACCACTATGCCCCCTGGATAATGTGGGTGTAAGACGATAGGTCCCCCACTAGTACTTGCCTCAGGTCCTGCACAAAAAGTGCAGCAAGTGTAGTATGAGTACGTAAACAACGTGTACCCAGTAAGTATCAAGCCTAATCTCGAAGTGGTAGAGACGAGATGGCCGACTTTAACACTCACTAAGATTCAGCAATAATAAATGGAATAAATTATAATTATTCAAATTAGCATGATTCACAGAGTTCACAATACTTTTATTCAATTAGCAGAAATAATAAGAATCCTTCAAATGCAACAATTTCCAGTCTATTAATTAAATCCTTCAATTTCAATAAAAATTCTAATTTATCAATAGCTTTACAAGCTGTAATTCAATTTCAATAAATTTCCAATTTATCAAATAGCTTTACAAGCTACAATAAACTGTCCAAGTATTGTGTGATTATTATTATTATTATTAAGCTAGCTTTCTGCCGAGGACGTACGACCCAATCCAGAGTGTCGTGCACACTGCCGAGGGACGTGCGACATGATTCATAGATGCATCTATCCTGCCGAGGCGTTCGGCCCGATCCACAAGAAAGGGTGACATTTTCTTATGTATCTCCGGAATAAGAGTATTTATTGTAATATTTATTCGAGAGGATAACAATTTATTTCAACAATTAATTAATCTAAACAAAAATTAAGCATATGAAAATTTTATCTCTTACTACCTTTCATAACAATTCACAATATATACATCAAATAATTTAACTAATAAAGAATACAATTTACACAAGTAATTCATGCTTTGAGTCCTAAACTACCCGGACTTTAGCATTAATAGTAGCTAAGCACGGACTCTCGTCACCTCGTGCATACGTAGCCCCCGCAATTAGCAACAATTATTTAATTTAATCACCTATGGGGTAAATTTCTCCCTCACAAGATTAGACAAGAGACTTACCTCGTCTTGCTCCAATTTAATCCACTAGAAGGCCCTTTCCTCGATTATCCAACTTTGATTGGCTCGAATATAACCAAAAATAATTCGATACAATCACTACAATTTATAGGAATCAATTCTATAAGAACATACTACATTTTCAATAAAAATCCCGAAATTAAATAAAAATTCATCCATGGGGCCCACATCTCGGAATCCGACAAAAGTTATGAAATCTGACAATCCATTCAATTACGAGTCCAACCATACCAGTTTCACTCAAATCCGACTCCGAAATCTCAAAAATTCGTTTCTATGAGATTTCTAAGATTTTTCCAAATTTCAATCTCAAAACACTAATTAAATGATGAGAACAATATTATATTTGTGCTTATAGACCAAATCCAAGTTAGAATCACTTACTCCAATGTCTTTTCCTTGAAAATCTATCAAAGATCACCTCCGCTCAAGCTCCAATTTGTTAAAGATGGCGAATGGGACGAATGCCCTCATTTATAATTCTGCCCTGGCAGCCCTCGATCATGGCCTCGATCCTCGGCCTCGATCCTGGTCTCGATCATGGCCTCAATCATGGCCTCGCTCCTGGCCTCGATCCTCTGCCTCGATCTTGGCTTCGATCTTGGCACAAAATTCCCAGCAGAAAGGAAACATTGCAGCAACTGTTTTAAGTCCAACTTTTGACCCCTTAATCATCCGAAACTCACCCGAGGCCCTCGGGACCTCAACCAAATATACCAACAAGTCCTAAAACATCATACGAACTTATTTGAAACTCAAATCACATAAAACGACGCTAAAACCACGGATTATGCTCCAATTCAAGCTTAATGAAACTTAAAATTTTCAACTTTTACATTCGAAGTCGAAACCTATCAAATCAAGTCCGATTGACCTCAAATTTTGCACACAAGTCATAAATGACATAACGGAGCTGTGAAAAATTTCAGAACTGGATTCTGATTCCGATATCAAAAAGTCAACTACTCGGTCAAGCTTTCAAACTTTAAATGCCTATTTTAGCCATTTCAAGCCTAATTTCACTACGGACTTCCAAATACAATTCCGATCACGCTCCTAAGTCTAAAATCACCATACGGACCTGTTGGAATCATTGAAATTCTATTCCGAGGTCTTTTGCACATAATTCGACATTCGGTCACTATTTGAACTTAAACTTTTAATTTGTTTTTCCATCAAAATTTCATATCTCGGGCTAGGGACCTCGGAATTTGATTCCGGGCATACGCCCAAGTCCCAAATCACGATACGGACCTACCGGAACTGTCTAAACATTGATCCGAGTCCGTTTGCTCAAAATGTTGGCCAAAGTCAACTCAGTTGAGTTTTAAAGCTCTAATTCACATTTTAATCTATTTTTCACATAAAAACTTTCTAGAAAATTTTACGGACTGCACAAGCAAGTCGAGGAATGATAAATAGTGCTTTTCGAGTTCTTAGAACACCTAATTAATTATCAAATTTAAAGATGACATTTTGGGTCATCACATTCTCCACCTCTAAAACAAACGTTTGTCCTCGAACGAGTTTAGAATTATACCTGAAGTGCTGAATAAGCGTGGATATCTGCTCCGCATGTTTTCCTCGGCCTCCCAAGTAGCTTCCTCGACTGGTTCGCCACTCCACTGGACTGTTACTGCAGAAACCCTCTTGGACCTCAACTGGCGAACCTGTTTATCAACAATGGCAATTGGCTCCTCTTCATAACCCAAGCTATTATCTAACTGAACTGTGCTGAAGTCTAACACATGTGATAGGTCGGCATGATACTTCTGGAGCATAGATACATGGAAAACCGGATGAACTCCCGATAGGCTGGGAGGCAATGCAAGCTCGTAAGCAACCTCCCCAACTCGTCTCAACACCTCAAATGGGTCTATAAACCTTGGGCTCAACTTGCCCTTCTTCCCGAATCGCATGATTTCCTTCATCGGTGAAACCTTCAAGAGAACTTTTTCACCCATCATAAATGATAAATCTAGTGCTTTCCAATCCGCATAACTCTTTTGTCTAGACTGTGCTGTACGAAGTCGCTCCTGAATCAACTTTACTTTTTCCAAGGAATCTTTCACCAAATCAGTACCATATAACTTTGACTCATCTGGCTCAAACTATCTGATGGGCGAACGACATCGCCGACCATACAAAGCCTTAAATGGAGCCATCTCGATGCTGGATTGGTAATTGTTGTTATAAGCAAACTCGGCCAAAGGCAAGAAACGATCCCACTGACCTCCAAAGTCAATCACACATGCCCTAAGCATATCCTCCAAAATCTGAATTGTCCGCTCTGACTGCCTGTCGGTCTACGGATGAAAGGCTGTGCTGAGCTCTACACGGGTCCCCAACTCACTCTGTACTGCTCTCCAGAAATGTGAAGTAAACTGAGGACCTCTATCGGGCACGATAGAAATTGGCACACCGTGCAACCAAACTATATTCTGAATATAAATTTGGGCCAACCTCTCTGAAGTATGCATATTCACAACAGGAATAAAGTGTGCAGACTTGGTCAACCTGTCAACAATGACTCAAACTGCATCAAACTTCTGCAAGGTCCGTGACAATCCGACTACAAAGTCTATATTAATGCGTTCCCATTTCCACTCTGGTATAGTCATCTGCTGAAGTAGGCCACCTGGCCTCTGGTGCTCATATTTAACTTGCTGGCAATTTAGACACCAAGCTACATACTCAACTATGTCTTTTTTCATTCGCCGCCACCAATAATGTTGCCTTAGATCACGATACATCTTCATAGCACCCGGATGAACAGAGTACCTGGAATTATGTGCCTCCTCTATGATCTTGTTCCTCAGTCCATCCACATTAGGAACACATAGATGACCCTGGAGTCACAGAACACCATCCGCACCAATAGTGACTTCTTTGGCACCACCTCGTAGTACTATTTCTGGAAGAACCATCAAGTGTAGATCATCATACTGGCGAGCCTTGATCTGCTCAAATAGTGAAGACTGGGCCACAACATATGCAAGAGCTCGACTGGGCTCTGAAATGTCCAATCTCACAAGTCGGTTAGCCAAAGATTGAATATCCAAAGCTAATGGCCTCTCCTCTACTTCAATGAAAACCAAACTACCCATACTCCCCGCCTTTCTACTCAAGGCATCTGTAACCACATTTGCTTTGCCCGAATGATACAAGATAGTAATATCATAATCTTTTAGTAACTCAAGCCATCTGTGCTGTCTCAAATTTAGGTCCCTCTGCTTGAACAAATGCTGCAAACTGCGATGATCAGTGTAAACTTGACAAGACACCCAATAAAGATAATGCCTCCAAATCTTAAGAGCGTGAACAATCACAGCTAACTCCAAATTATGTACCGGATAATTCTTCTCGTGGGGCTTCAGCTGACGTGAAGCATATGCAATAACTCACCCTTCATGCATTAATACACAACCCAAGCTAACGCATGAAGTGTCGCAATATACTGTATACATCCTTGAACCGAAAGGCAACACTAACACTGGTGCTGTAGTCAATGCTGTCTTGAGCTTCTGAAAGCTAACCTCACAATCATCGGATCATCGGAACGGAGCACCCTTCTGGGTTAATTTGGTCGAAGGTGCTGCAATAGATGAAAATCCTTCCACGAACCTACGATAATAACCTGCTAAACCCAGAAAACTCTTGATCTCAGTTGCCGAAGTAGGACGATGCCAATTCTGAACAACCTCAATCGTTTTGGGATCAACCTTAATACCTTCGCCCGATACAATATCCCCCAAAAATGCTACAGACTCTAGCCAGAACTCACATTTGGAGAACTTAGCATATAACTTTTGTTCCCGCAATGTCTAAAGCGCTACTCTCATATGCTGCTCATGCTCCTCCTTACTATGTGAGTAGATCAAAATGTCATCAATAAAGACAATGAAAAATGAATCAATATATGGCCTGAATACCCTGTTCATTAAATCCATAAACGCTGTCGAGGCATTAGTTAAACCAAAGGACATCACCAGAAACTCATAATGACCATATCTAGTCCGAAAAGTAGTCTTCGGAACATCCGAATCCCGAATCTTCAACTGATGGTACCCCAACCTCAAGTCGATCTTAGAGAACACCCTATCACCCTACAACTGGTCAAAAAGATCATCAATACGCGACAACGGGTACTTGTTCTTAATAATGACTTTGTTCAATTGGCGATAATCAATATAGACCCGCATTGTTCCATTATTATTCTTCACAAATAATACAGGTGCACCCCAAGGCGATATACTCAGTCTAACGAACCCTTTTGATAGTAACTCCTCAAGCTGCTCTTTCAATTCTTTCAATTCTTTCGGAGCCATGCGATACGGTGGGATAGATATAGGCTGGGTATCTGGAGCCAAGTCAATACAAAAGTCAATATCACGATCAGGTGGCATATCTGGAAGATCTGAAGGAAATACATCGAAGAACTCCCGAACTACAGGCACTAAATCAATAGCCGGAGTCTCTACAGTAGTATCCTGAACATAGGCTAGATAAGCCAAACAACCCT
>AWOL01S0003176.1:40362-71267 GCA_000715115.1 Nicotiana otophora | reverse complement strand
CCTCGGCAGTGTACACGACACTCTGGATTGGGCCGTACGTCCTCGACAGAAATCGTGCTTAATAATAATAATTACACGATATTTGGACAGTTTATTACAACTTGTAAAGCTATTTGATAAATTAGAAATTTATTAAAATTTAATTGCAGCTTGTAAGGCTATTTGATAAATTGGAATTTTTATTGAATTTGAAGGAAGTTAATTAATATATTGAGAATTATTGGAATTGAAGGAATTTAATTACTTCTGCTGGTTCAATAAAAGTATTATTAACTCTGTGAATCACGTTGATATAAATATTTCTATTTTCATGATTATTTAATATTATTGACCCATAGTGAGTGTCATAGTCGGCCATCTCGTCTCTACCTCTTCGAGATTAGGCTTGATACTTACTGGGTACACGTTATTTTCGTACTCATACTGCACTTGCTGCACATTTTATTGTGCAGGTACATATATGTATAGCGGCCTTGTGGGCGCAGAGGTGTGGTTAATAATTGTGGGGACATAGCTGAGCTGCATTCTATATTACGATTCGCAGCTAACAGAATCTCCGTCAGAGTTATTATACTTTCCTGTCTAATTTGTATTCTGGACAGATGCTGTATTTTATTTTAATTTCCTAGTAAATGCTCATGCTCTTGTGGTACCGGGTTTTGGAAATGGTTGTGAATTGTTTAGAAATTTAGTTTTTCAAAATATTTATCATTTACTCTACGAGTTTTATCTTTACTATTTCATTGAAGAAATTTTTATTTCAAAAACACTAAATGGATAATTAAGTTAATTGATTATGATTCGCTTGCCCGACTGTGGTGTCCGACGCCATTATGACCTTTTTGGATTTTGGGTCGTGACAACACATTTTAGGGAATTTGGTATTGCGAGCTGATTGTTGAAATTACGGATTACAAGTAGGTAAACCTATAGACATGATTTCTAGGTGATTTGCGCAGTAGTTGGCAGTGATAACTATTGAAAATACTCAGAATTACCCAGTTTGATCCTATATGCATGCTTTCTAATAGCGGCAGTGTTAAGCAATGAAACAGTGTTTGAAAGTTCAATATTAACACATTAAGGCGAGTGGTATTACCCTATAGGCAGGATTCTAATGATTAGCGATTTAAACTGATTTTTATACTTAACTCCTATAGGCATGTCTCCTATGTGAGCAATTATAATAACAACAGCGAATTAACTAATCAAAATCCTATAGGCATGATTTCTAGATGAATATTGGTATCTAATGAATATGCTGTAATTATGCAAATTGGGAGATTTGTCATTTTATTTCCTAACAAAACATATAGGAGCAAAATATGTTAGACGAATTAAGCACTCAGGTCCTATAGGCAGGTTATCTAACGACACATAGGAGAAGAATATGTTTGAGCAAATTAACACCTATAGGCAGGATATCTAACAACACATGGTAGCAGAACATGTTTGAGCAAATTAAACACCTATAGGCGGGATTTCTACCCGTTTCATGCAAACATTATAATAGACCCATTTTCCAATTTTACTAACACCCCAATTGTTATTACAACATTATTATTGGCCCAATGAATGAAATAAATTACAAAGTTACAAAATAACTATAGTGGGCCTAAGATAGGCCCGAAGTATACCCAGCCCAGCCATGCCTTCAATTACATATCCAACAGGCTTCACCACAACCCATAAGTCATAGCCAATCAAACCCAGAAAAACAATCTTCATTTATACAAAATAGCCAAAACCCAGTAGCCAGAGCTGATCAATAGCCATTTACACAAACCAATTAGTTTATTCAGTAGGTGAAAAAAGGAGGGGCAGAGTTGAACAATTAGGACAAAGTGGCCCAAAGAACCTTAGACCCTAGTGTGTCAGAGTTCACAAGGGTCTCAAAATGGACCCTAAATAGTGCTCACAGTAGGGAGGTTGATAGAGAAGATTTAGGGGAGGGGGGCCTTGGCTTTCAACCGGCCCAGAATTAGACTCATAACAAGAAACAATCAATGAAAAATAGTAATAGGTTTGGAAAAGCATTTGCAAACACTATAAGATAATCACATAATGAACTCAAGAAGCAAACTAACACATTGGGCAGGGTGTCATATGATAAGAAACAAAGAGATTGCAAAGTCAACAAGCAAGGGCATTAGACTAGTAAGACCAAGTAATGCAACCAGTGTAGAACTTAAATGGCTCAGGATTACACAGTATAATACAAACATGATTAGATATCACAGAGGGTATCAATCAAGGAGGATTAGTTTAAAGGATAACAGGTTGTTAGAGGTGCAGAATTGGACATGGCAAGAACACATAGAGTGGCAACCATAGTCATAGGAGCATACTACACTTATAGTAAAGGTCTTAAACAAGTTAAGGCATGCTAATAATATCAATTAATCACTAGAAGTTCAGAATTAGGCAGAGAACATGGATTAAACCATATAATCAAGGCAGAACATTCGAATTATCAACAACACCAAACTAAACATGCTTCATTCTGTCTAAATTAACTAAGTTAGGTGCAAAGACATAATTAGGCTAGCAATTATAGGCATAATCACACATAAAGAGAGTCAAGGGAATACATTAAGTCGTGCAGTTTCAAAGAATATGCTAACATAAGAGAATAAACATTGCGAGGGTTTAGAAAATAACCAGTTATTGTTCAATAAACAAGAAAAGGATTGTAGTAAGGACCGAGAGTCCTGGATGTGTTAAGTTCCAAGGATTTCAAGAACCCAGGCAGTTCTCACACCCACAAGAGGTCAGAAAAAGTAGAAGTCCGGTAGCCTTGGCTTTCAGCCAGCCAGGAGCCAAACATAATAGAATAGTAAATAAGTATAAAGTACAAAACTTCAGTCTTTAGTGAGAGAATAACGATTAAAGTTCTGTCCAGAAAGGGGATGGAGGATGGGTTTTTATAGTGGAAATCGAACATATAAACATGGAAAACAAATTATTCGGACGCAAATAAGAGAGAAAGAAAATATTCCGTAATCAATTAGAAAAGGTTTTATGGCATAAATCAAAGGGGTTCAGTAAATCAACAGGGAAACACACAAATAATACCAAAAATACCAAAAATCATTTAAAGTCAAATTTAAGGCAAAGAATAAAGTAGAAAATAGGGAAACATAAGGAAAAAGAGTAGTCAAACACAGAAATGGAAAAGTATCAGTTAAGAATCGGTAAGAATCAAAGGGGAATTCAAACCCTAGTTGACAAATGTAGAAGATTGGCCAAAGTCTCGGCTAATCGGACCCATATAGCCATGGTCGTGAAGTATATGCATGAGATACATGTCCAGATTCAAGTGGTCAAAGGGGAATGGTCGAAATCTGAGATGTGGTACTTGCCATGTCTAGGAAAGTACTAGGCGGTAACATAGATCGTAGGAGATGGCGATATAATACACAAATGGTAAGAGAATCATGAAAATATCCATGGTTGAGGAAGATTTGGAGAGGTTTTTTGAGAGGTGTCTAGGGTTTTTGTGAGGGGGGAGGGGTGTTTGAAGGCGGCTACTGAAGGGAAATGGGGATTAGGGCTTAGGGTAAGGGGATATAAGGAGAAAGGGGAAAGGTGTTGTGAGTCGTTGATCATTTTTGATCAACGACTGGGATTTGAGAAGTGTTGGGTCGGTTTTGGACTGGGATGGATCGCTTAGGATTGGGCTGGGTAATTGGGCCAAGGTCTGGGTAGTTTAGGTCTGAAAAATAGGCGAGTTTTGGGCCAGATTTTAAATACCCAATATTTAATAAATAAATAATTTATGAAAGTAATTAATAAATAACAAAAGTATAATTTGTGCACTAAATGATTAAAAATAATTACTTAACATTATAAAAATATAAAGAGTTATTTTCTGCATAAATAATATAATTATATATGCATATTATTGCAAACTGTGCAATTTAGCTTTAAAAATGCAAATGTAATTATAACAAATGCACATAAAATATTTAAAACCTCATATTTGTATAAATGATAAGTTTAGATGATTAAATCATCATAAAAAATAATTTAGAGGGTAATTATTGGATATTTATATAATAGAATGGAAAATAAATTAACAATTATGGAAAATTATGAAAAGTACCTGTTTATTCTTATAAATCAAAATGATGATGTATATGCGCTATTTCTATTTTGAAAGTATATATATATATATATATATATATATATATATATATATATATAAAACAGCCATGCCTAAATCCTTGTTGTTGACTTTGTTTATAGGACAATTTGATGTGATTGTTACTTGAAAATTTATGTAATTTTGTGAGTATTATTGGTTTGATATTTCTTGGAAATTAAATTTCAATATGAAATTTCCTATGCAAATAATTAATTAAGCAAGGTTAAGAAGAAGTGTTAATATAATTATCTAAATTTGGATTAATGAAGGCTTTGCTTTATGCCGAGTAATTGCTATCTCTATTGATTATTTTTGAGTGTTATACACATTGTGTGGGAATTTCGGCTATTTGTTGTGAAATTAATTGATTTGGTTGTATCTTTGGAATTTTGATTGTGGCCATTGGGCAAATTGTGATATGAATTAATTCTGTTATGTTGCCGAGATAATTTTTCATGTAAATTGTTATGTTGTGTGAGTTATTATTTTGGGGAGATAAGGGTGACATTTCACCGTTGATATTATGTGGGTATAAGGGTGGTATTTCACTGTTGTTGTGTTTGTTGAAATATTGTCTGGGCGGAGCGATAAGGGTGGCTATAGGAGCAATAAGGGTGACAATAGGAGCGATAATGGTGGCTATTGATATTGTCTGGCGGAGTGATAAGGGTGGCTATAGGAGTGATAAGGGCGGCAATAGGAGCGATAAGGGTGGCTATTGTCAGGGACGGTATGTGACGATGTGGAGTTGTGGTGTTGGTGATTTTCATATGATGTTGTGATTTTCTTGTGTTTATTTTTATACCTTGTGTAATTTGTCTTGATGTTGGTAAATTGATAACAATCTGATTTATATTGAAATTAGAGCCTGTGGCTATTGCCATGCGGATTATAAAATAAAATGTGGGCACGAGGTGCCGTGAGTAAATAATGGTGATATTGGCACGTGAATTGTCCGTGCAGTTATGATATGAAATGAGGGCACGAGGTGCCGGGAAAAGTATGATAGTAATATTGGCACGTGAACTATCCATGCAGCTGTGATATGAAAAATGGGCATGAGGTGCCGGGAAAATATGATGATTTAATTATGGGCACAAAGTGCCGTGAAAATATGAAAATGGGCTGAGACCCGTGTTTACGAAAAATATGAAAATGAGTTGAGACCCGTATTTTTTTGATTATGAAATGAGGTTCCACATGGTGATTTTTAATTGAAAGAATTATATTCAAAATATTTATTTGGAAGGATTTTTATTTAGAAAGTATTATATGAAAGAATTGTATTTGAGAGATATTAATTGAGGAAATTATATTTGAAGAGATTTATTGAAAGAATTATATTTGAAAGATAAATATTTGAGAAAATTATATTTGAAAAAGAGTTATTTGAAAGAATTATATGTGAAAGACATTTATTGGAAGGAATTGATTTAATTGGGTGTAATTGTATTTATTAATTGTTGAGCAATATTAATGGTGTTCTTGTTGTCTTGCTAGAATTATATGTGAAAGACATTTATTTGAAGGAATTGATTTAATTGGGTGTAATTGTATTTATTAATTGTTGAGCAATATTAATGGTGTTCTTGTTGTCTTGCTAGAATTATATGTGAAAGACATTTATTTGAAGGAATTGATTTAATTGGGTGTAATTGTATTTATTAATTGTTGAGCAATATTAATGGTGTTCTTGTTGTCTTGCTAGAATTATATGTGAAAGACATTTATTTGAAGGAATTGATTTAATTGGGTGTAATTGTATTTATTAATTGTTGAGCAATATTAATGGTGTTCTTGTTGTCTTGCTAGAATTATATGTGAAAGACATTTATTTGAAGGAATTGATTTAATTGGGTGTAATTGTATTTATTAATTGTTGATCAATATTAATGGTGTTCTTGTTGTCTTGCTATGTATATCGCTGGTTGTTTTATTTTGCCCTTATTGTTATATGTTTCCTATTATTTTGTATATTATATTGCACATGATATTAGACTAGTGAGTGTCTTGGCTGTACCTCGTCTATACCCCACTGAGGTTATAATCTTGATACTTACTGGGTACCGACCGTGGTGTACTCATACTACACTTCTGTACATTTTTTGTGCAGAGCCAGGTATTGGAGATATCGGACTTGGGCAGAGTAAAGTGGGATTGTAAGTATACAAGGTAGAGCTGCTTGGTCGTCGCAGTCCCTTGGAGTCTTTGCATTTCATGGTACTGTTAAATATTTATCAAACAATATTGTATATTCGGTCCTCGTGATCATCCCATGTATTCAATTAGAGTTCGTGACTCTGTACTACCAGTCTTGGGAGGTTGTATATTCATATTTGTTCTGATGTTAGTTTTGATTACTTATTAAATAAGAACAAAAATGGCTTCAAAAATGTAATTGAAATCGGCTTACCTAGTCTTAGAGACTAGGTGCCATCACGACGCTTGTGGTGGGATTTTGGGTCGTGACAAGTTGGTATCAGAGCTCTAGGTTCATAGGTTCTACGAGTCACGAACGAGTTTAGTAGAGTCTTGCGGATCGATACGGAGATGTCTGTACTTATCTTCGAGAGGCTACAGAGCTAGTAGGAAACATTTTCACTTCTTTCATTCTTTATCATGCGGCATTTATTCAGCTTGAAGCATATATCTTATGTTCTTTTGCATCCACTTGTGTTTGAAATTGCGCACTCGGTATCAACTATGCGCTAACGGTTTATGATACTAAATAGGGGTTATAAGGGGGCCAGGGTTGCTCAACCATTATTACAACGTGTCGTCCAGATCGAGGATGCGAAAGTATTGAGAGATAATTCGGTTGTGCACATTAGAGTGCGGAAGGTTCTGACATCTGGTTGATAAGTACGATCTTAAGAAGGTTTAATTAGTTGCCTAATCGTTACTATCGTGGTAGGGTCACGAGGTGGATGTAGATCTTAAGATAATTGGTGGTATTAGAGATTATGTGGTTCGTATAAGATTTCTATTTAGGGAAGGGTACATACTAGCAGCCAAGAAACTCGAGGAAACGACTTTAACTGTCACAAGGATGACATGCGCCAAATAAATGGCTTGAGGTGTCTTATGATCGGTGTCGTACGAGCGATGAAGGTTAATATTGTGGATCATTGGAATATGTCCTATGGCTTCGCGCCAAGTGACGGGAGTCCGCTATCAATGATCAGATTGCGAGGTCATGTGTTATATCAGTTTTGGCATGAGATGTATTTATGTGGTATTGAAAGGTTCTCCGAAAGTTGTATATGATTAAGAGTTGAGATTTGTATGGGATGATTCTGGGATTTGCGATATTCTTGCGTCCTTAATAATTCTACATTTCATTATTAACGGGGTCATGGAAATAATTTCAGAATACTCAGGGTGTTCCAGTAAGTTCTTTAATGCACCACCGGCATAGGGTTCCTATAATGGTTATTCCAGTTATCCGGCACAAACTCAGTGTGAGCAGCCGAACCTGTAGAGGGGTTGTTATGAGTGTGGTGATACTAGGCACATCAAGAGAAATTGTCCTATACTTGGGAGGGGTGAATTTCATCAGAACACTCAAGCTACAAGCTTTATTCCAGTTAATACTCCACGTGCATAGCCGGTTAGGGGTGGAGGACAGGCGGGTAGAGGGCTCCTAAGAGGTGGAGGCCCGACCCGTTGATATGATTGCTATAGTGTGGCTGAGGCCACTACACCAGATGGTGTCGTTACAGGTACGATCCTGATTTGTTATAAAAGAATATTTTTCCTTAATTTGATTCGGTTCTGAAATTGAGGTGATTCCTCCTATTATGCTACGCTTATGGGTGAGCTTCGTAATTTTGTGACCCACTTATATGTTTATCTCTGTTAGGGGATTTGAAGATGTGAGCCCGTGTCTGTCATTTTTATTTTTGTGCACCATTGAGGGCTATAAGTCCAAAAGTAATTTTTATTATTCATTACAGTGGTTTTGATATGTTTCGGAATAATTGATTCCAATTTTATGAATTATATGCCCTACCAGTATGAGGGCTCATTATATGTTATGAAAAATGTTTACGAAATTTATTGAAAAGAAGAAAGAAAGAAAATTGAAATTTCAGTTGGCACAATGTGCAAAATACTTGTGATTCGGAGTTGAGGACGAGATCCTCACAGTTTTATATAAGATGAAATATTTAAACTGGGCTACGAGCCGCGATGGAAGTTATGTGAGGACGAGGTCCTTGCGATAAAATTTTTATGAGTTTAAATTTTGTGAAGTTTAATTTGTACTATAGTACTAATAGGGAGTTATGCCTGATAGGTTTATGTGATAATTCTTTTATGTGTTTCTGTGCCATAATTGTGCTGTAATTATTGGGTTTTAGCCTACGAGGTGAGTGCCCAGGTGGCGTTAAATATGACTCATTAATTCGGATAAATAATTATGAGGTATTCATGCCTCACATTCTGTTGTCAGTGTTGTGAAAATTCGAAACGAAGTTTTGGTTAATATGAGGTTAATTGATGATGCTGGAATTAATTATGAACAACTTTAAGGCCAGAGATGTGGTGATGGGCATACATATGATGTGCTTTATGTCCTAAAATTATTATGATAATGCAGTGATTGCAATGCTGAGATTAGTGTTATTGATATATGCATTGTGGTGCTTTGTTGGGTTGTGGATGTGTTGTTAGGAGTTATTTTGGTGCTACTCTGGCAGGTGGATAGGCCCATTTACAGGGGAGACTCTGCCGAAAATTCTGAAAAATTTGGGAGTTAGAAAAATTTGGGTGATTGATATGTGCGAAAGAAGAGAAAAGTTATGTTATGTGTTTGAGGGCGGACTCTACTTCTCATTCAAGGGCGAATAATCCTAAGCGGGGGAGAATGTAACACCCCGGAAACATTTCGAAGTACTTCAACACTATCAAGAAAGTTGATGTGTGCGTAGGCACGAGTTGCTATATCCAGTTAATACTAATACTATGCGTTGTTGTAAAAATCAGGCCTTTTGAAAATGTTTAGAGTGTAAGAAATTGGTCTTAAAGTTTACAAATATGGACAAAAGAAATAATCTCAATTGAGATGGTGTTGTCGGGCTTATGTCGAATGCGGTAACGTGGGATCAACCGTGAGTATATGTGTAAAAGTAAAATCATCAATTTGGTAACCTCAGAATAATTCTTAGCACGTTCGAGGGCGAACGTTTGTTTAAGAGGTGGAGAATGTAACGATCCGACTTGTCGTTTTAAGAATTAGCATCCCGTTCAGCGGCTTAAAACCTCGAGAAGCTTTGTAATATGTATTATGATTTGCGTGCGCGGTCGAGTTTGGTTTTCGGATGATTCGATATTTAATTGAAAGAACAATATATTCTTGTTTTGGAAGCTTAAATGAAAAGAATTGACCGGTGTTTGACTTTTGTGCAAACAACCCCGTAATGAAACTTTGATGGTTCCAATAGCTTTGTATGGTGATTTCGGACTTAGGCGTATGTCTAGAATTGGAGTTGGAATCCCGTAGAATGATTCAATGCATTTTGGCGAAAGTAGAAAGTTGATGTGTTATAATTTTATTATTTTATTTCGGACGAGGACTAACAATATGATGGATACATATTGGATATGATAATAAGTGTACGAGACATATTATAAGTGATATGGGGTCTAAGGAAAGTCCTAAGTCTAAGCCAAGTTGGAAAATTTCATAATAGACTAAAGTTTCAAATGAGTACGCACAAGGCCAAATTTTGGGCGAGCATAGCTACATATATATAAGGAGTTATGTAATGGACAACCTATCAAATGAAAGATCTTCTAGTTTAGTTTCTAACGCTTCAATCCGTTCGTCATTTGGACACACCTACAATAAGTTATGACCACATTACCAAACACTGGCAGAATTTGTACTACCGTGCCGCCCCACGCGGCGCCCACCGCGCCGCGCCTTTGGAAAATTCCAGAACGCTCCGAAATTTCATTTCCAGACACTTTTTGCACAGCCGCCCCGCACCCCGCGGCGCCCCACGCGCCGCCGCGGCTTTACAAAAATAGGTTTTTATGACCCGAACCCCATTTCATTTAACTCGATTGGGGTTCATTTTTGGTGCAATTTCTGGTGTTTTAGAGAGAAAGGAGAGCAATTCTAGAGAGAGTAAAGGGGAGAACTAAATATTTCACTACTCTTCCTTGAATCAAACCTTGAAATTGCATCAAAGGGTTTCTAAGGCTTCAAAGAGGTAAGAATTTCTTTCCCCAATTCTTCAATTTCGAAGTCCAACTAGAAATGGGTAATTAGTAAGATGATTCTTGGATGTGAGAGTATTAGTTATACATACTTGTACCAATAAGGTTTGTGGGAAGATTGTTGAGTTCAAATGGGTAAAGATTGGGTTGAAAATGGTAGAAATCTTCAAATACTTTAATTGAAGATTGGAAGGGCAATCCGATGTCGGAATTCGATAATTTTTGTATGGTTGAACTCGTATCGGAACGAGTGTTCATATTTCGTGAGTTTTCTCGGGATTCAAAACATGGGTCCTACTGTAAATTTTTAAAATGAATTTCGGATTTTAATACGGAATATTAGTAATTTCATATGGAATTAATTCCTACGATTCATATTGAGTATATTGAAGTATTTGTGACTAGATTTGAAGCGTTCAGACATAAATTCGTGAGGCAAAGGTTTATTAGA
This sequence comes from Nicotiana otophora, assembly GCA_000715115.1. Classification (NCBI taxonomy): domain Eukaryota; kingdom Viridiplantae; phylum Streptophyta; class Magnoliopsida; order Solanales; family Solanaceae; genus Nicotiana; species Nicotiana otophora. Next base: position 60,444 of record AWOL01S0003176.1, on the reverse strand, counting down.
ATCTTGAATTTAGTTGCGAAACGAGGTAAGTGTCTTACTTAACCTCGAGTGGGGGAATTACCCCTTAGGCATCGAGTGTTATATGCTATTTGTGATATGTGAAAACCCGTGTACGCGAGGTGACAAGTACGTACTCGGGTTTATATTTACAAAATTCATTGAGTTAAAGTCTTGAGCAAATTGTGTAGTAATTTGGATAATTGTTAGTATTTATTAAATCATTTATTGACATGCCTAAATCCTTGTTGTTGAATTTGTTTTATAGGACAATTTGATGTGATTGTTACTTGAAATATTATGTAATTTCATGAGTATTGTTGGTTTGATATTTCTTGGAAATTAAATTTCAATATGCATTTTCCCTATGCAAATAATTAATTAAGCAAGGTTAAGAAGAAGTGTTAATATAATCATCTAAATTTGGATTAATGAAGGCTTTGCTTTATGCCGAGTAATTTCTATCTCTATTGATTGTTTTTGAGTGTTATACACATTGTGTGGGGCTTTCGGCTTTTCTTTGTGAAATTAATTGATTTGGTTGTAACTTTGGAATTTTAGTTGTGTCCATTGGTAAAGTTGTGATATGAATTGATTCTGTTATGTTGCTGAGATAATTTTCCGTGTAAATTGTTGTGTTGTGTGAGTATTATTTTGGGGAGATAAGGGTGGCATTTCACCGTTGATATTATGTGGGTATAAGGGTGAAATTTCACTGTTGTTGCGTTTGTTAGAATATTGTCTGGGCGGAGCGATAAAGGAGGCTATAGGAGCGAAAATGGTGGCAATATGAGCGAAAAGGGTGGCTATTGATATTGTCTGGGCGGAGTGATAAGGGTATTTATAGGAGTGATAAGGGCGGCAATAGGAGCGATAAGGGTGGCTATTGTAAGGGACGGTATGTGATGATGTGGAGTTGCGGTGTTGGTGATTTTCACGTGATGTTGTGATTTTCTTGTGTTTACTTTTATACCTTGTGTAATTTGTCTTGATGTTGGTAAATTGATAACAATCTGATTTATGTTGAAATTGAGAGCCTGTGGCTATTGCCAAGCGGATTATAAAATTAAATGTGGGCACGAGGTGCCATGAGTAAATAATGGGGATATTGGCACGTGAATTGTCCGTGCAGTTGTGATATGAAATGAGGGCACGAGGTGTCGAGAAAGATATGATAATAATATTGGCACGTGAACTGTCCGTACGGGTGTGATATGAAAAGTGGGCTCGAGGTGCCGGGGAAATACGTTGATTTAATTATGGGCACGAAGTGCCGTGGAAATATGAAAATGGGATGAGACTCGTGTTTACAAAAAATATAAAAATAGGCTGAGACCCGCATATTTATGATTATGAAATGAGGTGTCACATGGTGACTTTTTAATTGAAAGAATTATATTCAAAATATTTATTTGGAAGGATTCTTATTTAGAAAATATTATATGAAAGAATTGTATTTGAGAGATATTAATTGAGGAAATTATATTTGAAGAGATTTATTGAAAGAATTATATTTGAAAGACAATTATTTGAGAAAATTATATTTGAAAAAGAGTTATTTGGAAGAATTACATGTGAAAGACATTTATTGGAAGGAATTTATTTAATTGGGTGTAATTGTTTTTATTAATTGGTTGAGCAATATTAATGGTGTTCTTGTTGTCTTGCTAGAATTATATGTGAAAGACATTTATTTGAAGGAATTGATTTAATAGAGTGTAATTGTATTTATTAATTGTTGAGCACTATTAATGGTGTTCTTGTTATATTGCTGTGCATATCACTAGTTATTTTATTTTGCCCTTATTGTTATTTGTCTCCTATTATTTTGTATATTATATTGCACATGCTATTAGACTAGTGAGTGTCTTGACTATACCTCGCCTCTACTCCACTGAGGTTAGTCTTGATACTTACTGAGTGCCGACCGTGGTGTACTCATACTACACTTCTGCACATTTTTGTGTAGAGCCAGGTATTTGAGATATCAGACTTGGGCAGAGTAAAGTGGGATCGTAAGGATTCAAGGTAGAACTTCTTGGTCGTCGCAGTCCCTTGGAGTCTTTTCATTTCATGGTACTGTTAAATATTTATCAAACAGTATTGTATATTTAGTCCTCGTGATCATCCCATATATTCAGTTAGAGTTCATAACTCAGTATTACCAATCTTGGAAGGTTGTATATTCATATTTGTTCCGCTGTTAGTTTTGATTACTTATTAAATAAGAAAAGAAATGGCTTAAAAAATGTAATTGAAATCAGCTTACATAGTCTTATAGGCTAGGTGCCATCACGACGCCTGTGGTGGGATTTTGGGTCGTGAGATATTGTTTCTCCAAAGTACTTTAACCGAAGCTACGTCTTTAGTCCTCAATCTCCGAATCTATCTTCCTCATATGATAGTTGCTTTGTGGCCTGAATATCGTCAACTGATATGACTCTGGAAGGATCTCCGATACACTTACGGAGCATAGACACATGAAAGACTGGATATACAGACTCCAAGTTAGAAGTCAAGTGTAACTCATACGCCACCTGGACTACTCTGTGTATGATCTTATAAGGTCCTATGTATCAAGGGCTAAGTTTTCTTTTCTTACCGAATCTCATAACTCCGTTCATTAGTGATACCTTTAGGAGTACCCAGTCGTCTACCTGAAACTCTAAGTCTCGTCATCGATTATCTGCATAAGACTTCTGAATGCTCTGAGCTGCTAATAGCCTTTCCTGTATAAGCATAATCTTCTCGATTGCATGCTGTACCAACTCTGGTCCTACTAACTTAGTTTCCCCAACATTGAACCATCTGATAGGCGACCTACACTTTTGTCCGTAAAGAGCTTCCTATGGAGCCATTTGACGCTCAATCTTAACCTGCTGACAGTTAGGGCACTGAGCAACAAACTCTGCTATATCCTTTTTCATTTTGTCCCACCAATATATTTCCCTGATATCATGATACATATTTGTTGCTCCTGGATGAACATAATAACAAGAATAGTGAGTCTTTCCCATAACCTGTCAGCGCAAACCTGCAACATTAGGGACACATAATCGTCCTCGATGTCTGAGGACCCTATCTCCTGTAATCTCAAATGGTGTTTGCTCCTTCTGATGGGCTGTATCTCTGTAATGAGCTAACACAAGATCCTCGTACTGGCGTTCCTTCACTTCAGTTACTAAAGAGGATGTTGTTGTGTCCTGAATAGTAACTCCGGTATCACCTGAGTCCAGTAATCAAACTCTAAGACTAGCTAGCAGATGAGTCTCATGGGCTATCCCACTCTTCTCTAGCTATAAATATGACAGGCTACCCATAGATCTACGGCTGAGGGTGTCGGCTACTACATTTGCCTTCCCTAGATAGTATAAAATATCAACGTCATAGTCTTTCGGTAGCTCCAACCATCTTCTTTGATGTAAATTCAATTCCTTTTGCTTGAAGATATACTAAAGGCTTTTATGATCCGTATAGAATCAATATGAATACCATACAAATAATGCATCCACATCTTTAGTGCATGAATCACCGCGTATAACTCTAAATCGTGAGTTGGGTAATTCTTTTTGTGCTTTCTCAATTGTCTAGAAGCATAAGTGACAACCTTACCATGCTGCATCAATACACAACCCAATCCAATGCCCGAAACATCACAATAGATAGAATAACCATTGGTTCCCTCTGGGAGTGTCAAAACTGGTGCTGAAGTCAATCTATCCTTTAATTCCTGGAAACTTCGCTCACAAGCATCAGTCCACTGAAACTTAGCTGTCGTCTGAGTCAACTTTGTCAATGGTGCTGAAAGAGAAGAAAAGCCCTCTGCAAATCTCATGTAATAACCTGCCAAACCTAGGAAGCTACGAACCTCCGTCGGTGTCGTGGGTCTAGGACAAGTCTTCACTGCTCAATCTTCTGTTTATCAACCCGGATACCCTCACCTAAAATAATATGCCCAAGAAAAGATACAAAATTCAACCAGAATTAACATTTATAGAGTTTTGCGTACAACTTCCCTTTTGTAGAACTCTGAGCACTGTACGCAAATGATCTGCATGCTCAGCCTCTGAACGGGAATAAACCAATATATCATCGATAAATACAATCTCGAACATATCTAGAAAGGGTCTGAACATACGGTTCATCAAGTCCATGAATACTACTAGGGCATTAGTCAAACCGAACGACATAACACGAAACTCAAAGTGCCCGTATCTTGTCCTGAATGCTGTCTGGGAATATCTTTCTCATTAGCTCTAACCTGATGGTACCCAAACCTCAAGTCTATTTTCGAGAAATACTTGGCACACTACAACTAATCAAATAAATCATCAATCCTTGGGAGCAATTACTTATTCTTGATCCTCACCTTATTGAACTGCCTGTAATCAACACACATCCGTAAGAAACCATTTTTCTTACTCACAAATAACATAGGTGCTCCCCACGGTGATGTACTAGGTCTGATAAAGCCTTTTTCAAGCAAATTCCTTAGTTGTTGTTTCAACTCTCTCAGCTTTGCATGTGCCATTCTATAAAGAGAAATAGATATCAGCTGAGTATCTGGTAATATGTCAATAGCAAACTTAATCTCCCATTCTGGAGGAAGGCCCGGAAGCTTAATCGGGAAAAATATCGAAAAACACATTAACCATAGGGATAGACTAAAAGGTTGGTGACTCTACATTCATATCCTGTACTCGAACTAAGTGATAAATATAGCCCTTTCTAATCATCTTCCTTGCCTTGAGATAGGAAATAAACCTACCTATCGGCGATGCAATATTACCCATCCACTCTAGAATTGGCTCCCCTAGAAACTAGAACAGAACCATCTTTGATCTACAATCAACGTTAGCATAACAAGAAGCCAACCAATCCATACCTATTATAACATCAAATTCTACCATATTTAACTCAATCAAGTCTGCTACTGTAGAATGACTATGAACTACTACTATACAGTCTCTATATACCCATCTAGCTATCACTGGATCCCCAACAGGTGTGGACACCTCAAAAGGTTTAACCAACTCAGGTTCTATGCCAAACTTACTATCAACCAACAGAGTGACATACGATAAGGTGGAACCTGAATCAATCAATGCATATACATCATATGAGGATAATGATAATATACTTGTAACAACATCAAGTGACGACTCCTGATCCTATCGACTTGCTAATGCATAAATGCGGTTCTGAGGACCGCTCGAGCTAGATGCTCCACTTCTACATCTACCACAACCGATTGGTGCTTGTGAACCTTGACCAGGGGGCGTACTGATGATGATGAACTAGCTACAGATCTCGCTGACTGAACTATACCTACACCACCTCTCATTGGACAATCTCTAATGATGTGGCTTGAATAACCACAAGTATAACAAACACCCAACCCCATAAGTCACTGCCCGGCATGCTGCTTACCACACTGAACACATCGTGGCAAAGGTGGCATCATCTGACTTGACTCACCCCTATATTGAGAAATAGAAGCCCTGTAATTCTGACTAGGCCCTGAATATATGGAACGATCAAATCTCCTATCGGCAAATTGAGGGGGTGCGCTAACCGATGGCTAAGCTGGATACCTCGCGTATTGTTGTCTCCGACCACCTCAAAACTCACCAGAAGGACCCGAAGATCTCGCTCTCTTACTCTAGCCCTATCATGCTCACGATCGACCCTCAACTTCTGCTTACGCTCCTCTACACCCCGAGAGTATGCTTGAATACAAGAAATATCCATGCTTGGCTGAAGTGAGACCAACATACAGTTGTTAAGCAGGTGCGGATCCACTCCCATCACGAACCGGTGAACCCGATCCTCCATCTTAGCTACAATAGTGGGAGCATACCTAGCCAAACAATCAAACAGAAGGCTGTACTCCCGAACACTCATATTACCCTGCCGAAGGGTCAAGAACCTATCAACTCTGGCCCGTCTAAGCTCTGGTGGTAGATAATGACGAAGAAAAGCCTCTGTAAACTCCTATCATACCGCTGGAGGGGCATCCTCACCTATGGACAACTCCCAAGACTCGTACCAATTAACTGCAACATCTTGAAGTCTATTGGAAGCTAGCTCGACTGAATCAGTTGCTCCAGTGAATACAAGAGGGTCCAAATTAATGAAATCACGAACTCCCGCACTGATGGCCCTATCTGCATGACCAACACCAACCTCCTGGCACCGGGCCTGTGCGGCCACTAATCGAGTCAATAACTGAATATCATCTCTTATCTCCTGACCTGGTGCATCTAGCTGAGGAGCTAGGTGTACAGGGGCAGGCGCTGGAGCTAGTGCCCCCCTCGGAGCTCCTTTGGAGAGGGTGGGGTATGTGAAGTCTGAGATGGAATCTTACTATGAGACTCTCCTGAACCCTGGTAACTCGTGGCGTTCGACTAGTAGTCTCATCAACCACAGACTTGCCCTTCTGGGCGGCTGTACCCTTTTTAGGCATTGCTGAAAACATAACATATCGTTAGGAAAATGAATCCTTAAATCGCACAATCTAAGATAAGAAGAGATGATAACATCCTATATGTCCTGTAGCCTCCTGTTTATAAATGTGGTGCACAACACACTCATAAACAAGACTCTACTAGACACGGTCTATAGATAACCCTAGCACAGAACTGCTCTGATACCACTTTTGCCACGACCCAAACCGATGGGCCATGACGAGTGCTCGAGTCGTACCTGTCGAACACCCCTAAGCATATGCCCAAGACATAACATGAAAAAATGTAAATCATGCAAAACATCTTTCAATACACTGCTGAATAACGTGAATAACATACGTGAGAAAAACATGCCCAAAAGACATATATACATATACATGCGGAATATAGTAGGGCGAGCCGACAAGGCTGCTATAGACAACTATATATCCAAAACTAGAAGCCGACAAGGCCACATATTATCCAACTATACGTGACTGTCTATAGACCTCTAATAGAGTGTACAACTGTATAAAGGACGGGACTGGTCCCCGTCGTACCCATATCTACATACAAAAATAGCATACCAAAATCAATAGAAACTTCGGAACAAGCAGAGCACACCAACTCTCGCTAAGCTAGGATCCTAAGAAGGTGGACCATCAACCTGTCTACCTGCACCTGCGGGCATGAAACGTAGGCCCCAGGAAATAGGGGCATCAGTACGAATAATGTACCGAGTATGCAAGGCATGGAAATCAGTACATAAAAGACATAAAAGAACCATGGATTAAAGGAATTCACCTGTAAGTCTAAATAGCTTTGTGAATACTGAAACATTTATAATGTCATGCATGTGCATATAAATGTCATATCATGCATAGGTATGTGCGTGCATAACGTCATCAAGCCTCTGAGGGCATCCCATCATATCATCTTGGCCTCAATGGGCGAAATCATCAACGTATACCAACTGATCAGGTAGTGGTGCGTATATAACGTTGTAACCTTTTTTCATACCCCATATACATATATATACGCGTATATAATGCTATCTGGTCATGGGTCAATAGACATGTATAAATGAATGCAATGCATAATGAAGTAAGTCAATAAGATCTCTCGGGATATTATACGATCAATATGCCTTCGGGTAATATCGCTAAATTACTTTATCAACTTACGTGTTTTTCTAAAACCCATGAACATACGATATAATAATAGGACACATGGGGAATCAAAAACATAGGCACCCCTAGTGCTTCTATGAATAGAGGCATTTATGAAAGTTGTGTGTTTGGTCGTTTCATTTGTATCGTAGGGATCTTGCCAAAAGGAAAGAAGGGATAGCATTAACATTCCTGAGCCGATTATCTTGACAATCCCTTTAACACACGTCAATCGTGACAAAACACGTAACTGCGGGATCAAAGTAGGGAAAAATCTGTATGATTTCCTTGAGAAAAGTTATACCATGCTCCCTTAGAATTTTAAGTCACACTTCTTATAACATTTTTGTGGGTCGTATGAATTCTTTTGTGGCTTTCCATCCATTACTTTGCAAATATAAACATCACACTTAAATGATGTAGGAAGGTTTCTTTTTCATAGTGGGTTGTGGGCCCCACTTTATATGGATTACTTTGCCAAGGAATCCCCTAAATATGCCACCTAGCTCCATATACCAAAGAGTCACTATTAGGTTTGATCCATAATTCCACTTTCTGCCACGTGGGGATAGTGTTTCCACTAATTGCTTATCCATAAATTTCTAATTAGTTTGTTAATCTTCCATTAAAAATCAATAATTAATCCATTACCCATATAATTGTGCTGCGGATCCCATGCAGACCGAGACCACACAGGGAGTTCTCTTAACTCTCTACCCTTCCCTGTTCTTATTTTTGTTAAGTATTGAGGACAATGCTTATTTATATTCGGGGAGTGGTCTATTTTGATTGATTGACATTGACATGTGGCCTATAATAACTCTTATACTATTTTTTTTCCTTTATCTTTATTTTCTATTTGGTATGTATATATTCCCCCCCTTCGTTTGATGTATATATTTAGTCTCCCTTATGTATATATTCATTTTACTTCGGTTTGTATATTCATTTATCTTGCTTTCCGTAGTTTATTTCGTAGCTTCCTTACTTTGTCTTTCTTAGTAGTATAACTTCTTATTTACTTTAGTAGTTTCTTTTTGATTTGTTAGCTTCTTTTTACGTTTGAGTGATCAATAAGCCTTTGGTTTTCTTAATGCCACGGTTCTTTCCAAAGGTGGATTTTATGTGAACCGGGTGGCTCTTCCCAACGATGGATAGCGTGACAACCTTCTTAAGGGATTGGGTCCGTTTTCTTTTATGTTTAGGAAAATATTGTAGTAATGAACAAAAGAGTCTCAAGCATGCTTCACTTGGTACACATTTACCTCCGATCTTATGGTTAAAAACAAAGTTGTTGGCATAAAATAGCTCTAGTTGTGACTTTTTAACTCTTGTTTTGACTTAAACAGTCATCGAGTGGTTCAGTCGAGCCATTTGCGATTCTCAATATTAACTAGGGTTGTCGTGGTCCCTTGACTCCGTTCTCTTTAGCAATCCAGCAGCGTGAAAGGTGAGGTATTGAATTGCAAGTCCAAGTTCCCGTGTTAATAGTCTAGAACTTGCCCCGAATATTTTTCTAGGCGAAATTCTAAGCGTAGCTTGGCTTGAGAAATGATTGTAGGCTCTCCTTGATCCAATTTGAAATTTGAAATCTTCCATATCCTACCAATGTGATATCCCCAGTCAACCCCTTTGAGCCGAAGCCCTTTTTGGTTCAATAACTACGTTACAAGCCTTTATCCGTTTTGTAATGACCCTCTCTTGGCACCCGATCTTTCCTTATCATTCTTGAGAAACAAATGACAAAAACATAAATTTGGGGGAGAGACGAGGAGTTTGTAAGTGATAAAAGGTACAAAGAAAAGAAAGAAACGAAGAAAAAGGAAGGCAAAGAAAAGAAAGAAAGAACAAAACGAAAAATGCCAAAAAGAAAATGAATAAGGTAGAAAGTTGAAGGGATTCAAAGAAAACAATGATGATAGGCATGGAGTAAATAGAAAAGGAGAAAAAATGATTGTCATGGTCAAGAAAGAGTGACATTACGTGTCTCTAATTCCCTCGAGGAAAAAGAAAATGACTCAAAAAGTCGAAAAAGCATGAGCCGAAAAGAGAAAATGGAGTGCTTGATGAAAGATGAAACCATTCTATTCCAACAAGTCCTACCTTGGTCCAAAAGCCTTCATTACATCCCGCAAAAGCCCTACATGATTTTAGGTTGAGTGAGCTTACATTATGGTGATGTACATGAGGGGCAAGCATATGGTACTTAAAGTCGTACGTGTGACATTCTTTTGAGAGAGATGAGCGAACTTTTCACTATCCTTGAATTGAGTGTTGCATTCTAAAGTGAGATTTGCTAACGGAGAGCAAAGGAGGAGGAGTTTGGGATCCACAACAACCTACATGAAAGAGCGAGCTTCCTTGATGTGTAAAGTTTACTCTTGATGCTCTAGTGTCACATTAGAACTATGGTACTCAAAAAGTCAAATCATTGCATTGTAGATAATTCATTCGTGTTGTGGGTAATTTTTGGTCCCAATTGATGTGTGATTGATTCACCTTAGGCAAGCTGAAATAACCCTTTTCTAGTGGAGGTGGGAATTGCCTTAATTGCTTGAGGACAAGCAAAAGCTTAAGTTTGGGGGAGTTGATAAGTAGGGATTTTGACTGCTTATTTGCACTCTTTTACTTGCATTTTAGCTCAAAATTGCTTAAAGGTATTCCCGAAATCTAAACGAAATATGCTTGCTTGTAGGAGTGTTAGAATATGAGCTAAATAAATGAAAATCAACTCAAGAAGGAGTAATATTGGAGAAGGACAAAAACAAGGCTAAAAGGGCACTATGCGGACCGCACAATTTTGTGTGCGGCCACAGATAATGAAGAAAACCTATGACAAGAAATGACATGTAAAGTGCGGACCGCACAATTCTAGTGCGGCCACAGAAGACAAATATCATAGGGATAGGATTTCAAGTTCAAGAAGAAATGCGGACCGCACCATTTTTGTGCGGTCCGCAGAAGTCTCACACAACCAGAGCCTAAGATCAAGGAGTGCCGACTGCACTATAATTGTGCGGCCGCAGAAGCAAGAGTGCGGCCGCACTAGTAAATGTGCGGTCCGCAGTAGTTGAAGGAGTGCAACCGCAATCCAGAATTGTGCGGCTGCAGAACTGGAACCTGTCAAGCCAAGTCTCGTTGTGCGGACTGCACACATAATTATGCGGCCGCACAACCTCCGCAGGGGTATTTTTATCAGATATTTTCAGCTTAGTATAGAAAGAACTTTTTGTCATTTTTAGGGTAAGTTAAGTTTTGGAAGAGCACCTGAGCCATTTTGCTTTATTGTTTTGAGTAATATTGTACTAGATTAGCTTCTAAACATTAGATTTTCTTTCCCTAATCAATTATTATGCATTCTATCTTAACTTCTTCTTGTATTTCTTTATTTTCATGAGTAGCTAAATTTCTAGCTAAGGTTGTGGCCCAACCCTAGTGTGAGTACTTAATGGGTGTTTGATTTAGGACTTGTTTGTAATTGGGTTAGTGATATTTAGCCTAGTTCTTGCTTGAATTCAAGAATTAATGGTTGCAAATATTGATTCATGCTTAATTGACTTAGTCCCTACTTGAGAAACAGAGACTAAGTCTAGGAAAACTTGGCTAACAAGAAATTGGGGTGAACTCAAGAAACTGATAGCCCCAATTAAAGGGTTGAATCTAGAGATAGTAAGACTCGACTTGAACATTTATCACTTGTTTTGTGCAATACCCATTTGTACTTGAGAAAGCCAAATTGGGCAAAATCACTCAAAATACCGTGAGGTATAGAGTGGGTAATTGCGTGTGATTGCTATATTACAACCCCGACCAATCACACTTGCCCTAGAGTTGACAACCCATTAGGTAACCACCTAGGTGGAAGTCACGACCCTAGATCCTTTATCATTTGAAAAACAACCAAAACCAAAAATATTGTCTCATAGTTTTATAATTGCAATCAATAGTTTAAAGTAGAAGTAGAATCAACAAACAAGATTTTGGAAGTGTAATCTAAGGCATATTGTACAATTATACTAAATATATACCTAATCCCAATTCTAACTCCCTAAGGATTCGACCCTGACTTGCGTTGGATTTTATTATTGCTTCGACCGCCTCACTACCTATATTTGTGGTGTGAGTTTGGGCGACACCAACTTTTGAATCCGTATGGACAATAACTTTTGCACCCATCAAGTACGGGAAGAACTTCTCAATTGCAAACACAATGGCAAGGAGCTCTTTCTATGTAACGGTATAGTTCACTTGGGTACCATTCATGGTCTTACTAGCATAGTAGGCCGGATGAAAAATCATGTTGATGTGATGCCCCAAAACAGCCCCAACCGCTACATCACTAGCATCAAACATGAGTTCAAAGGGGACACTCCAATTTGGAGCGGTGATGATGGGAGTGGTTGTCAACTTGAACTTTAACAATTCAAAGGCTCTCATGCAATCATCATTGAAGTTAAACTTAGCATCTTTCTCAAGAAGCTTGCACAAGGGGTTCACCACCTTAGAGAAATCTTTGATGAAACGCCGGCAAAACCCCGTGTGGCCTAAGAAACTCCGCACACCTTTCACTGAAGTCGGAGGTAGAAGTTTAGAAATCACCTCAATATTTGCCTTGTCAACTTCAATTCCATTCTTTGAGATTTTGTGGCCAAGGACAATGCCTTCCTCGACCATGAGATGACACTTCTCCCAATTGAGCACCAAATTCATTTCTTCACATCTTGCCAACACTTAATCTAAATTTTCAAGACAATCATCAAAGAAATCCCCAACCACCGATAAGTCATCCATGAAAACTTCAAGGTAATCCTCCACCATGTCCGTGAAGATAGCCATAAAACACATTTGAAAAGTCGTCGGTGTATTACACAAACCAAATGGCATCCGCTTGAAGGCGAAAGTCCATTGGGACATGTAAAGGTTATTTTATCTTGATCCTCCAGAGCAATAAGGATTTGGTTGTATCCCGAATACCCATCAATAAAGCAATAGAAAGAACGACCGGCCAACCTATCAAGCATTTGGTCTAGGAAGGGAAGTGGAATATGAACCTTTCTTGTGACTTTGTTGAGCTTGCGATAGTCCATATACACTGTCCAATCGGTCACTATTCTTGTAGGAAACAACTAATTCTTGTCATTGGTGACCTCCATCATGCCCCCCTTCTTTGGGACACATTGAAATGGAGAAGTCCACGAACTATCAAAAATAGGGTAGACAACCCCGACATCCAACCACTTGATAATCTCTTTTTTGACAACTTCTTGCATAGCCTCATTTAGTGTCCTTTGATGTTCAATAGATGGTTTGGAACCTTCCTCCAAGTTGATCTTATGCATGCAAAATGTGGGGCTTATCCCCCGAATATCCGCCAATGTCCACCCAATAGCCTTCTTCCTCTTTTGTAGCACCGCCAATGTAGAATCTACCTACACGTTAGTCAAACAAGAGGAAAGAATAACCGGTAAAATAGAACAAGGGCCAAGAAATTCATACTAAATATGTGGAGGCAATGGCTTCAACTCCAAGGTAGGAGGCTCTTCAATGGAAGGCTTTGTAGGAGGAGTTTTCCTATTTTCAAGATCCAAGGATAGTTTCCGGGGTGCATAATTGTACGGCCCCATTCCTTGCAAAGAGTTCACATATTTCATGAATCCATCCATCTCATCATCATCATCAAAGTTGAGCAAGACGGCCTCCAACATATCACCAACATTGATTGTGGCACTTGTATCATGAACAATAACATCGGTCACCAAGTCCACAAATGAACACACATCATTGCTATTTGGTTTCCGCATGGATTTACACACATGAAAAACCACTTTTTCATCACCCATTCGTAAGGTGAGTTCTCCAGCTTCAACATCACAAAGAGCCTTCTCCATAGCAAGGAAAGGTATTCTAAGAATAATCAGCACCTCATAATCAACTTCACAATCCAGAATGACAAAATTCGCCGGAAGAATGAATTTATCAACACGAACCATGACATCTTCAATCACTCCCAAAGGTCTCTTCATGGTACGATCGACCATTTGCAATCTCATAGAGGTGGGTCTTGGTCATCCAATTCCCAAGGTCTTGAAAACCGAATAGGGCATCAAATTGATACTTTCCCTAAGATCACAAAGAGCTTTAGCAAACTCGGCAATTCCAATTGTACAAGGAATTGCGAAAGCTCCAGGATCTTCCAATTTAGGAGCCATTGAATGCATAATTTCACTCACTTGATGAGTGACTTTGATAGTTTCAAAATTCATTGACTGTTTCTTTGTCACAAGATCCTTCATAAACTTTTCCTAACTAGGCATTTGTTTCAAAGCTTCAACTAATGGCACATTGATTGAGAGATTCTTCATCATTTGAATGAACTTTTTGAATTGCTTCTCGCCATTTTGTTTGGCAAGCCTTTGAGGGTATAGAGGTAGAGGCTTAGGCAATGGTGCCTTAGCCTTTTGTACTACCGGCTCCGGTATGTCAATAATGTGATCCCTAGACGGGTTCACCTCCTCTTGAGTCTCTTCCACACAATCATCAATATCAATATGAACATCATCATTTGCTTGCACCACATTGTTCAGGACTTTTTCTTCTTGTTCAAGTTGCTTATCATCCACAAGTTGCTTTTGCCTTGAGGTGGATGCATTTACAAGTCTTCCACTTATCGTAGTAACGGTCATGGCATGCCCTGTGTTGTTCCCACCCTTTGGGTTTACCACCGTGTCACTTGGTAGTGCCCCCTTAGGACGAGAATTTAGAGCTTGAGAGATTTGTCCCATTTGGACTTCTAAGTTGCGGATCGATGTGTTGTGTGAGGCAAGTTGGGCATCCGAATCGTCATTCTTTTCCATCATTTGCTTGAGCATATTCTCAATACAGCCCATCTCGTTGTTTGAAGAACTCGGACCATGGGAAGGATAAGGAGGCGTGTTGGTCGGTTGTTGATACATTAGGGGCCTTTGAAAACCCGACCCCTGATTGCCTTGATTATTGTTTCATCCGCCTTGATTGTTACCTCCCTAATTTGCTTAATTATTATTCTTATGCCAATACCCGTGCTTGTTGTTATTATTCCAATTTTCTTGATTGTTCCCACCACTCCAATTTTCTTGGTTGTGAGAATTTAAATTTCCTTGATTGTTTTGAGGTTGCCATTGTTATTGGCTTGGGCCTTGGAAGTTGTTTCATTGCCCTTGAAAATTGTTCACATATTGCACCTCCTCTTCTTGGTCATTGTAAGAATCATCTTGATCAAAACCATTATCCTTTTGCACAAAATTGTCCACTCGATGTTGAACTTATGGACCCTTAATTCTTCTTTTGTTCACCATCATGTTCACTCCCTCCATGGCATTGACTTGCTTAGGATTTTGCACTTGTTGAAGTTGAGCCTTTGCTAATTAATTCATGGTGGTAGTCAATTCGGCAATGGTTTGCCCATGGTCATGCAACTCTTTGTGAAGGTGGATCACATTAGTGGGGATTTTGACTACTTATTAGCGCCTTTTAACTTTTGTTTTAGTCTAAAAACACTGATTTGTACTCTCGGAACTAATAAAATTGTGCAAAATAGCAGGAATGCTGGAAGTTGGGCTCCGGAGATGAAATCCGACTAAAAAAGGAGCAGTCTAAGCACAAGGCAATAAAAGGGCACAGAAGCACAAAATGTGTGATCCGCAGAAGAAATTATGCGGCCGCAGAAGAAATTGCGGACCGTATGTCACGTCCCCAAATTCCCTCTGTAGGATGTCGTGATGGCACCTAGTCTCTAAGACTAGGTAAGCCTATCAATGCGGAATAATAATAAATATCTGAAATAAATAAACTACAATTCAAACAATTTCAACTCCCAAAATCCGGTAGAAATAAGTCACAAGCTTCTAAGAATTTATTCTCTATGTCTCTATACATCAAGTATAAAGCAAATAAGGAAAACAACATAGTAAGATAGAAGGGACTTCGGAGTCTGCGGACGCTGGCAGATATACCTCGAAGTCTCCTCGTACAGCTAGTTTACTGATGCGTGGTCTGATAAGATGTACCTGGATCTGCACAAAAAGATGTGCAGAAGCGTAGTATGAGTATACTGCAGCGGTACCCAGTAAGTGCCAAGCCTAACCTCGGTAGAGTAGTGACGAGATCAGGTCAGGCCCTACTAGAGAATAAATAATGGTATAGTAAAATGTTTAAACAATATTATAAGATAAAATGACAATGGAAATAAATTAAATAGTATGTCACATTTAATTACATCAAATAATGGCAAATGAATACCTCGTGGAAACAAAACAGAATTCTTTTCAACTTGAAGAAAATCACAACAATAATCAAAGGCAACTGCGGCCAAAAATCCATATCAACAAGGGCATTCCCGAGGTACCACCTCGTAGTCCCAAATCATAAACAAATTCACAATATCTTATTTCCTTATCTCACCGCGGGAGCCTTCACAATTTATTTGAAAGAAAATATTTTTTCCGAAATAGCATCCCGCATTTTAGCCATCCTTATCACATCGCATGTGTAATGACCGAATCGGTCATTTTAACTTTTAGAACCCCGTTCCCTAAAACAAAACTTCCCGTAGGTGCTTGTAATGATTTATGACTTGCGGGAATGGTTGGTTCGGGATTTGGAAGTGTTTGGGGTGAAACCGGAACACTTGGTTCCTAAAGTTGGCCTTAAAGTGCTAAGTTTGACTTCGGTCAATATTTTCAGAAAACAATCCCGGAATAGAATTTTGATGACTCCAACAGCTCCGTATGGTGATTTTGGACTTAGCAGCGAGTTTGGAATTTTATTTGGAAGTTCGTAGTTAAATTAGGCTTGAAATGGCTAAAAAACAAGAATTTAAGTTTAGAAGTTTGACCGATGAGTTGACTTTTTGATACCGGAGTCAGAATCCAGTTCCAAAACTTTTTGTAGCTCCGTTATGTAATTTATGACTTGTGTATAAAATTTGAGGTTAATCAGAGTTGATTTGGTAGGTTCCGACATCGAACCTAGAAATTGAAAACTCTTAATTTCATTAAGCTTGAATTGCGGTATGATTCATGATTTTAGCGTTGTTTGATGTGATTTAGAGGTTCGACTAAGTTCGTATGACGTTTTAGGACTTGTTGGTATATTTTGTTGAGGTCCCGAGGCCTCGGGTAAGTTTCGGATGGTTAACAAACCAAAAGTTGGACTTAAAAAGCTGCTGCAATTTTCCCTTCTGCTGTATATTCTGGGCTATGATCGAGCCCCAGATCGAACCTAGATATCGAGCCCACGATCGAGGCCTGAGTCGAAGCCAGGGATGAGGCTCAGTATCGAAGCCATGATCGAAGGTCCAGCTCGAGGGCCATGATCGAAGGCAAGGCTCGAGGGCCAGGATCAAGACCCAAGATCGAACTTGATCGAGGCCATGATCATGTCCCAGGCTCGAGGCCTGATCGAGGCCATGACCAAGTCCCAAGCTCGAGGCCATGATCGAGGCGATGACCGAAGCCCAGGCTCGAGGTGTGATCGAGGCCATGACCAAGTCCCAAGCTCGAGGGCCACGATCAAAGCCACGATCGAGGCCCAATTCCGAAGGCTGCCTGGACAGTTTATAAAAGAGGACATTCGTCCCATTTGCCATTTTTGACGAACTTGAGCTTGAGCAGAGGCGACTTTTGAAAGCTTTGCAAGGACAAAATATTGGGATAAGTGATTCTAACTCGGATTTGGTCTACATATGCAAGTATATCATTGTTTTCACCATAAATTAGTGTTTTGAGATTTAAATTTGGGAAATTTTTAGAAATTTCATAGAAACGAATTTTTGAGATTTCGGTATCGATTCGAAGTCGGATTTGAGTGGAACTGGTATGGTTGGACTCGTAATTCAATGGGTTATTAGATTTCGTAACTTTTGCTGGATTCCGAGATGTGGTCCCCACGGACGAAGTTTTAATTAATTTCGGAATTTTTATTAGAAATGTAGTATTTTCTTATAGAATTGATTCCTATAATTTTTAGTGATTGTATCTAATTATTTTGGATAGATTCGAGCCAGACAGAGTTGGATAATCGTGGAAAAGGCCTTATAGTGGATTAAATTGGAGCAAGACGAGGTAAGTCTCTTGTCTAATCTTGTGAGGGGGAAATTTCCTCATAGGTGATTAAAATTAAATAATTGTTGCTAATTGTGGGGGCTATGTACGCACGAAGCGACAAGAGTCCGTATGTAGCTACTATTAATGCTAAAGTCCGGGTAGTTTAGGACTCAAAGCATGCATTACTTGTGTAAATAGTATTCTTTGATTAATTAATATTAATTAATATATATGAATATATTGTGAATTGTTAGATAAAGATATTAAAAGACGAAAATCTCATAGGCTTGATTTTCTATTTAAATCAATTAATTGTTAAAAGAACTTTTTCTCCTCCCGAATTTATCTTATAATAAATATACTCTCCTTCCAGAGGCACATAAGAAAATGTCCTCCTTTCTTGTGGAGCGGGCCGAACGCCTTGGCAGGATAGATGCATCTATGGATCGCGCCACACGTCCCTCGGCAGTGTACACGATACTCTGGATCGGACCGTACGTCCTCGACAGAAATCGTGCTTAATAATAATAAGTACACGATACTTTAATAATTTATTTCAGCGTGTGAAGCTAATTAAGTTATTTGGAAAATCCTTGGAATTTAATGAATTATTATTCTTTCTTGTTTAGGAATTAATTGTTACTCCGGTAAATGAGATTTAATTGATAAATTGGAATTTATTTGAATTGAAGGAATTTAATTAATATATTGAGAATTGTTACATTTGAAGGAATTTGATTATTTCCGCTGATTAAATAAATATTTGTAAATTCTGTAAATCATGCTGAATTAAAAATCCTAGTTTTATTTCAGTTATTATTATTGACCCATAGTGAGTGTCAAAGTCGGCCATCTCGTCTCTACCACTTCGAGATTAGGCTTGATACTTACTGGGTACACGTTGTTTACGTACTCATACTATACTTGCTGCACTTTTTGTGCAGGGCCTGAGATAGGTACTAGTGGAGGACCTATCATCACATACCCACGTCATCCCGAGACATAGTGGTAAGCTACATTTCTAAGCCGTTCTGCTGCTACCAGTGTCTCTTCTTATATTTACATTCTGTCTATTTCATTTCAGACAGTATTTGGAGTTTTGTATAATCTACTAGATGCTCATGCACTTGTGACACCAGGTCTTAGCACACACACATTGGTAGAGTTTGGGTTTATATTTTCTTGGTTTTAAATTTATTCAATGTATGCTTAATTTATTAGATGGCTTGCCTAGCTGTAGTGTTGGGTGCCATCATGACCTACAGGTAAAATTGGGTCGTGACAACATGTATCAGAGCACTAGGTTCACATATGTCTCACAAGTTATGAGCAGACCTAATAGAGTCTTGCGGGTCGGTACGAAGATGTCTGTACTTATCTTCGAGAGGCTATAGGGTGTTAGGAAATTACCTTTCTTCACATTCCATCGTGCAATTAATGTAGCACTAAAAATCCTTCTCTTATGTTCTCATAGATGGAGAGAACGCGCTCGAATAAAGTTCCAGACTAGGGAAGAGCTACTCCCCTAGTTGCTAGAGGCCGAGGAAGAGGCCGAGGGAGGGCTCCATCCCGTGGTAGAGGGAGAGGACGTCCCAGGACTATTCCAGTTATGCCGCCAGTTGATCCAACAGAGAATCCCATTATTGAGGAGCAGGGTGAGGTGCCAATGGCAGAGCCAGCTCTGGTGGACTTCACATCTACACCGAGATTTCAGGATGTCATGGGTCGTATGCTGCGAGCGATTCATGGATAATATGACTCAGGCCGGTTTATTTCCGGCAGACCCAGCCATATCTCAGGCGGGCGGGGGAGCACAGACCCCTACCGCGTAGGCTCATGGACAGGAAGTTGTTGTATATCAGACCCAGGGTGCACTACCCGTGGGTGGGGCCCAGCAAGTGGCAGTAGCTACACCTGAGCCTAGGCTAGCTGTAGCCGTTGATCCTCAAAAACTATTGGACAGATGGACTAGACTACATCCTCCCATCTTCGGGGGTGAGCGACATGAGGATCCACAGTATTTCATTAATCGTTTGCAAGGATAGACTATACAACATGAGGATATTGGAATCCCATGGGGTTGATTTCGCTACTTTGCAGCTAGAGGGTAGAGCCCGTAGATGGTCGCAGTCTTATGCTCTTGGCAGACCAGCAGATTCTCCTCCCATGACTTGGGACAGGTTCACCCGTATCTTTTTGGACAGGTATATTCCACCCTCCCAGAGGGAAGAGTTGCGGTTTCAGTTTGCATAACTCCAGCAGGGTCAGATGTCAGTGACTGATTATGAGGCGAGGTTTTCTGAATTATCTCGCCATGCACTAATGATATTCCCTACTAAGGTGAAGAGAGTGCGAAGGTTTGTAGCCGGTTTACATACTGGAATTCAG
>AWOL01S0003176.1:26839-38649 GCA_000715115.1 Nicotiana otophora | reverse complement strand
AGAGAGTTCTTACCGCCCACCAGCTATTCAGGGTCCTCCCAGTGGGTATTCACGTCCCCAGGGCCAGGCACTTAGTGAGCAGCCCATCGCACCGAAGAGTTGTTATGAGTGCGGGGATCCCAGTCACATGCGGAGGTTTTGCCCCAGGCTTCGGGGTAGACCAGTACAGTAGGTTCAGCAGCCTATGCTTATCGGACCAGTTGCTCCACCAGTAGTCCGACCACCCAGAGGTGGAGGATAGGTGGGTAGGGGCAGTCCTAGAGGTGGAGGTCAGCCAGGCGGAGGCCAGACAGTTGGCACTCCAGCTCAGTTCTATGCTTTTCCGTCTAGACCAGATGCAGAGGCCTCAGATACCGTGATTACATGTATTATTTCTGTTTGTGGAAAAGATGCTTCAGTATTATTAGATCCAGGATCTACGTATTCATACGTGTCATCTCTATTTGCTCCATTCCTGGGTGTTTCTTGTGAGTCCTTGAGTACTCCTATATATGTGTCCACTCTTGTGGGCGATTCTGTTGTTGTGAACCGGATCTACCGGTCCTGTATTATTACATTCTGTGGTTATGAAACTAGAGCAGATCTCCTATTGCTTGAGATGACCGATTTTGAAATTATTCTGGGCATGGACTGGTTATCTCCATATCATGCTATTCTAGATTGTCATGCCAAGACTATTACCTTGGCTATTTCAGCATTGCCTAAGCGGGAGTGGAAGGGTTCGCCTGTTAGTTCATTTAATCGAGTTATTTCTTTTATAAAGGCTCTACACATGGTTGAGCAGGGTTGTTTGGCTTATCTAGCCTATGTTCGAGATACTACTACAGAGACTCCGGCTATTGATTCAGTGCCTGTAGTTCGGGAGTTCCCCGATGTATTTTCGTCAGATCTTCCAGGTATGTCACCTAATCGTGATATTGATTTCTGTATTGACTTGGCTTCAGATACCCAGCCTATATCTATCCCACTGTATCGCATGGCTCCGAAAGTATTGGAAGAATTGAAAGAACAGCTTGAAGAGTTACTAGCCAAAGGGTTTGTCAGACCGAGTGTATCGCATTGGGGTGCACCAGTATTATTTGTGAAAAATAAGGATGGAACAATGCGGATGTGTATTGATTATCGCCAATTGAACAAAGTCACTATTAAGAACAAGTACCCGTTGCCGCATATTGATGATCTATTTGACCAGTTGTAGGGTGCTAGGATATTCTCTAAGATCGACTTGAGGTCGGGGTACCATCAGTTGAAGATTCGGGATTCGGATGTTCCGAAGACTGCTTTTCGGATTAGATATGGTCATTATGAGTTTCTGGTGATGTCCTTCGGTTTAGCTAATGTCCCGACAGCATTTATGGATCTGATAAATAGAGGATTCATGCCATATATTGATTCGTTTGTCATTGTCTTCATTGATGACATCTTAATCTATTCGTGCAGTGAGGAGGAACATGAGCAGCATATGAGAGTAGTGCTTCAGACATTGCTGGAACAAAAGCTACATGCTAAGTTCTCTAAATGTGAGTTTTGGCTAGAGTCTGTAGCATTTTTGGGACATATTGTATTGGGAGAAGGTATTAAAGTTGATCCAAAAAAGATTGAGGCAGTTCTGTATTGGCATCGTCCCACTTCGGCGACTGAGATCAGGAGTTTTCTGGGTTTAGCAGGTTATTATCGTCGGTTCGTGGAAGGTTTTTCATCTATTGCAGCACCTTTGACCAACTTAACCTAGAAGGATGTTCAGTTCCGATGGTCTGATGATTGTGAGTCAAGCTTTCAGAAGCTCAAGACAACACTGACTACAACACCCGTGTTCGTGTTACCATCTGGTTCGAGAATATATACAGTGTATTACGACTTGTCACGCGTTAGCTTGGGTTGTGTATTGATGTAGGAAAGGCGAGTTATTGCATATGCTTCACGTCAGCTGAAGCCCCACGAGCAGAATTATCCAGTACATGATTTAGAGTTAGCTGCGATTGTTCACGCTCTAATGATTTGGAGTCTTTATGGGGTGTCTTGTGAAGTTTACACTGATCATCGCAGTTTGCAATATTTGTTCAAGCAGAGGGATCTAAGTTTGAGGCAGCGCAGATGGTTGGAGTTTCTAAAAGATTATGATATTACTATCTTGTATCATCCGGGCAATGCGAATGTGGTTGCAGATGCGTTGAGCAGGAAGGCGGAGAGTATGTGTAGTTTGGCCTTCATTTCAGCAGAGGAAAGGCCACTAGCCTCGGATATTCAGTCCTTGGCTAACAAACTTGTGAGGCTGGATATTTTAGAGCCCAGCCGAGTTCTTGCATGTGTGGTGGCCCAATCTTCACTATTTGAGCAGATCAAGGCTCATCAGTATGATGACCCATACTTGATGGTTCTTTGTGAAACAGTAATACGAGGTGGTGCCAAGGAAGTTACTATTAGAGCGGATTGTGTTCTGCGACTCCAGGATCGTCTATTACTATTAGAGCGGATTGTGTTCTACGACTCCAGGATCGTCTATGTGTTCCTAAAGTGGATGGACTGAGGAAAAAGATCCTGGAAGAGGCACACAGTTCTCGGTATTCTATTCATCCAGGTGCTACTAAGATGTATCATGACTTGAGGCAACATTATTGGTGGAGACGAATGAAAAAGGACATAATTGAGTATGCATCTAGATGTCTAAATTGCCAACAAGTTAAATATGAGCGCCAGAGGCCAGGTGGCCTACTTCAGCAGATGACTATACTAGAGTGGAAATGGGAATGAATTACTATGGACTTTGTAGTTGGGTTGCCACGGACCTTGAGGAAGTTTGATGCAGTTTGGGTGATTGTTGACAGGTTGACTAAGTCGGCACATTTTATTCCTATTGTGACTATGTATACTTCACAGAGGTTGGCCCAGATTTATATTCAGGAAATAGTTCGGTTGCACGGTGTGCCAATTTCCATCATATCAGATAGAGGCCCTCAGTTTACTTCATATTTCTGGAGAGTAGTACAGAGTGAGTTGGGGACCCGTGTAGAGCTTAGCGCAGCCTTTTATCCGCAGACCGATGGACAGTCAGAGAGGACAATTCAGATTTTGGAGGATATGCTCAGGGCATGTGTGATTGACTTTTGGAGGTCAGTGGGATCGTTTCCTGACTTTGGCCGAGTTTTCTTATAGTAACAGTTACCCATCCAGTATTGAGATGGCTCCATTTGAGGCTTTATATGGTCGGCGATGTCATTCACTTATCGGATGGTTTGAGCCAGGTGAAGATAAGTTATATGGTACTGATTTGGTAAAGGATGCCTTGGAAAAGGTAAAGTTGATTCAGGAGCGACTTCGTACAGCATAGTCCAGACAAAAGAGTTACGCGGATCAGAAAGCGCGTGATATATCATTTATGGTAGGTGAATAACTTCTCTTGAAGGTTTCGCCGATGAAGGGAATTATGAGATTCGGGAAGAAGGGCAAGTTGACCCCAAGGTTTATAGGCCCATTTGAGGTGTTGAAACGAGTTGGGGAGGTTGCTTATGAGCTTGCATTGCCTCCCAGCCTATCGGGAGTTCATCCAGTTTTTCACGTATCTATGCTCCGGAAGTATCATGCCAACCTATCACATGTGTTGGACTTCAACACAGTTCAGCTAGATAATAGCTTGGGTTATGAAGAGAAACCAATTGCCATTGTTGATAAACGGGTTCGCCAGTTGAGGTCCAAGAGGATTTCTGCAGTAAAAGTCCAGTGGAGGGGCCAACCAGTCGAGGAAGCGACTTGGGAGGCCGAGGAAGACATGTGGAACAGATATCCACACTTATTCAGCACTCCAGGTACAATTCTAAACCCGTTCGAGGACGAACGCTTGTTTAAGAGGTGGAGAATGTAATGACCCTACCGGTCATTTTAACATTTAGAACCCCGTTCCCTAAAATAAAACTTCCCGTAGGTGCTTGTAATGATTTATGACTTGCGGGGATGGTTGGTTCGGGATTTGGAAGTGTTTGGGGTGAAACCGGAACACTTGGTTCCTTAAGTTGGCCTTAAAGTGCTAAGTTTGGCTTCGGCCAACATTTTGAGAAAACGACCCCGGAATAGAATTTTGATGACTCCAACAGCTCTGTATGGTGATTTTGGACTTAGCAACGTGTTTGGAGTTTTATTTGGAAGTCCGTAGTTAAATTAGGCTTGAAATGGCTAAAAAATAAGAATTTAAGTTTGGAAGTTTGACCGATGAGTTGAATTTTTGATACCGGAGTCGGAATCCAGTTTCGCAAATTTCATAGCTCCATTATGTAATTTATGACTTGTGTCTAAAATTTGAGATCAATCGGAGTTGATTTGTTAGGTTCCGACATCAAACCTAGAAGTTGAAAACTCTTAGTTTCATTAAGCTTGAATTGGGGTATGATTCATGATTTTAGCATTGTTTGATGTGATTTAGAGATTCGACTAAGTTTGTATGATGTTTTAGGACTTGTTGGTATATTTGGTTGAGGTCCCGAGGGCTTCGGGTGAGTTTCGGATGGTTAACGGATCCAAAGTTGGACTTAAAAAGCTGCTGCAATTTTCCGTTCTGCTGTATATTTTGGGCTGTGATCGAGCCCCAGATCGAACCCAGATATCGAGCCCACGATCGAGGCTTGAGTTGAACCCAGGGACGAGGCTCAGTATCGAAGCCATGATCGAAGGTCCAGCTCGACGGCCATGATCGAAGGCAAGGCTCGAGGGCCAGGATCAAGGCCCAAGATCGAACTTGATCGAGGCCATGACCATGTCCCAGGCTCGAGGCCTGATCGAGGCCATGACCAAGTCCCAAGCTCGAGGCCATGATCGAGGCGATGAACGAAGCCCAAGCTCGAGGCATGATCGAGGCCATGACCAAGTTCCAAGCTCGAGGGCCATGATCAAATCCACGATCGAGGCCCAATTCCGAAGGCTGCGTGGGCAGTTTATAAAAGAGGACATTCATCCCATTTGCCATTTTTGATGAACTTGAGCTTGAGCATAGGCGACTTTTGAAAGATTTTCAAGGGAAAAACATTGCGGTAAGTGATTCTAACTCAGATTTGGTCTACATATACACGTATATCATTTTGTTCACCATAAATTAGTGTTTTGAGATTTAGATTTGGGAAATGTTTAGAAATCGCATAGAAACGAATTTTTGAGATTTCGGTATCGATTCGGAGTCGGATTTGAGTGAAACTGGTATGGTTGGACTCGTAATCGAATGGGTTGTCGGATTTCGTAACTTTTTCCAGATTCCGAGATGTGGGCCCCACGGATGGATTTTTAATTAATTTCGGGATTTTTATTAAAAATGTAGTATTTTCTTATAGAATTGGTTCCTATACNGGCAGGATAGATGCATCTATGGATCGTGCCGCACGTCCCTCGGCATTGTACACGACACTCTGGACTGGGTCGTACGTCCTCCGCAGAAATTGTGCTTAATAATAATAATTACACGATACTTTAATAATTTATTTTCAGCGTGTGAAGCTAATTAATTTATTTGGAAAATCCTTGGAATTTAATGAATTATTATTCTTGCTTGTTTAGGAATTAATTGTTACTCCGGTAAATGAGATTTAATCGATAAATTGGAATTTATTTGAATTGAAGGAATTTAATTAATATATTGAGAATTGTTACATTTGAAGAAATTTGATTATTTCCGCTGATTAAATAAATTTTTGTAAATTCTGTAAATCATGCTGATTTAAAAATCCTAGTTTTATTTCAGTTATTATTATTGACCCATAGTGAGTGTCAAAGTCGGCCATCTCGTCTCTACCACTTCGAGATTAGGCTTGATACTTACTGGGTACACGTTGTTTACGTACTCATACTACACTTGCTGCACTTTTTGTGCAGGACCTGAGACAGGTACTAGTGGAGGACCTATCATCACATACCCATGTCATCCCGAGACACAGTGGTGAGCTGCCTTTCTGAGTAGTTCTACAGCTACCAGTGTCTCTTCTTATATTTACATTCTGTCTATTTCATTTCAGACAGTATTTGAAGTTTTGTATAATCTACTAGATGCTCATGCACTTGTGACACTAGGTCTTGGCACACACACATTGGTAGAGTTTGGGTTTATATTTTCTTGGATTTAAATTTATTCAATGTATGCTTAATTTATTAGATGGCTTGCCTAGCTGTAATGTTGGGCGCCATCACCACCTACAGGTGAAATTGGGTCGTGACAACATGGTATCAGAGCACTAGGTTCACGTAGGTCTCACAAGGTATGAGCAGACCTAATAGAGTCTTGCGGATTGGTACGGAAACGTCTGTACTTATCTTCGAGAGGCTATAGGGTATTAGGAAATTACCTTTCTTCACATTCAATTGCCAGTGGAGCCCTCGTTTCAGAATCCGGCGAAACTCACAAAATCTGACAACCCATTCAATTATGAGTCCAACCATACCAGTTTCACTCAAATCCGACTCCAGATCGACACCGAAATCTCAAAATTTCGTTTCTATGAGATTTCTAACACTTTTCCCAAATTTCTATCTCAAAACACTAATTGAATGGTGCAAATAATGATATATCCATGTATATTGACCGAATCCAAGTTAGAATCACTTACCCCAATGTTGTTCCTTGAAAATATATCAAAATCGTCTCTCCTCAAGCTCCGATTCATCAAAAAGGCAAATGGGACGAAGTCCCTTGTTTTTATAAATTACAGATTTGTCAGGGACCTCGAATTTGTCAGGGACCTCGGTTTTGTCAGGGACCTCGATTTTTCAGGGACCTCGATTTGTCAGGGACCTTGCTTTGTCAGGGACCTCGATTTTGTCAGGGACCTCGATTTGTCAGGGACCTCGATTTTGTCAGGGACCTCGATTTGTCAGGGACCTCGATTTTGTCAAGGACCTCGATTTTGTCAGGGAGTCTGAATTTATCAGGCAGCCCGATTTTGGCAAGCAGCCCGATTTTGACAGGCATCCCGATTTTGATAGCATTTCCAGCAGAACNAATGGTGAAAACAATGATATATTCGTGTATATTGACCAAATCCGAGTTAGAATCACTTACCCTAATATTTTTCCTTGAAAATATATCAAAATCGCCTCTCCTCAAGCTCCAATTCGTCAAAAATGGCTAATGGGACAAAGTCCCCTGTTTTTATAACTTACAAATCTGTCAGGGAGTCCGATTTTGATAGGGAGCCTGATTTTGATCGAGAGTCCGATTTTGACAGGGAGCCCGATTTTGACAGGCAACCCGATTTTGACAGGGAGTCCTATTTTGACAGAGAGTCAGAATTTGACATGCAACCCGATTTTGACACGAAACCCGATTTTGACAGGCAACCCGATTTTGACAGCATTTTCAGCAGAAACATTGCAGCAGCTAAGTCCCACTTTTGATCCGTTAACCATCCGAAACTCACCCGAGGCCCTCGGGACCTCAACCCAATACACCAACAAGTCCTAAAACATCATAAAAACTTATTTGAAACCTCAATTCACATCAAACAACGCTAAAATCCCGAATCATGCTCCAATTCAAGCTTAATGAAACTTAAAATTTTCAACTTCTACATTCGATGTCGAAACCTATCAAATCGAGTCCGATTGACCTCAAATTTTGCACCCAAGTCATAAATGACATAGCAAAGTTGTGAAAATTTTCAGAACTGGATTCCGACCCCGATAGCAAAAAATCAAACTCCCCGGTCAAACTTCCAAACATTAAATTCCTATTTTAGCCATTTCAAGCCTAATTTCACTACGGACTTCCAAATAAAATTTCGATCACGCTCCTAAGTCCAAAATCACCATACGGAGCTATTGGAATCATCAAAACTCTATTCTGGGGTCGTTTGCACATAATTTGACATCCGGTCACTATTTGTACTTAAACTTTTTACTTTTCATCAAAATTCCATATCTCGGACTAGGGACCTCGGAATTTGATTCCGAGCATACGCCCAAGTCCCAATTCACGATACGGACCTACTGGAACTGTCAAAATACTGATCCGAGTCCGTTTGCTCAAAATGATGACCAAAGACAACTCAGTTGAGTTTTAAACCTCTAATTCACATTTTAATCCATTTTCACTTGAAAACTTTCCGGAAAATTTTACGGACTGCACATGCAAGTCGAGGAATGATAAATAGTGCTTTTCTAGGTCTTAGAAAACAAAATTAATTATTAAATGTAAAGATGACATTTTGGGTCATCACATTCTCCACCTCTAAAACAAACGTTCATCCTCGAACGGAGTTAGAAAAAGTACGTGAGCTGGTGAATAAGTGTGGATAACGGTTGCGTATATCAAGCTCGGTCTCCCAAGTCACCTCCTCCACCGGATGACCCCTCCACTGAACCTTCATGGAAGTAATGTTCCTTGACCTCAGCTTTCGAACCTGCCTATCTAAAATAGTCATTGGTTCCTAAACACAAGATAGATCCTTGTCCAACTAAACCGAACTGAAGTCTAACACGTGAGACAGATCGCCGTGATATATCCGAAGCATGGAGACTTGGAATACCGGATGAACTGCAGAGAGACTAGGTGGTAGTGCAAGTCTGTAAGCCACATCTCCAACTCTTTCAAGAAATCTCAAAAGGCCCAATATACCTAGGGCTCAACTTGCCCTTCTTCCCAAACCTCATCACGCCCTTCATAGGCTAAACCCGGAGCAATACTCGCTCACCAGCCATGAATGCAACATCACAAACCTTCCGATTCGCATAACTCTTTTGTCTAGATTGGGCTGTACGAATTCAATCCTGAATCAACTTAACCTTTTCCAAGGCATCCTGAACCAAGTCTGTATCCAATAGCCTAGCCTCGCTCGGTTCGAACCAACCCACTAGGGACCAGCACCGCCTACCATACAAGGCCTCATATGGAGCCATCTGAATGCTTGACTGGCAATTGTTGTTGTAAGCAAACTTTACAAGTGGTAAGAACCAATCCCAAGCACCCCCAAAATCTATCATACACACACGAAGCATATCCTTCAATATCTGAATAGTACATTTGGATTTCCCGTCCGTCTGAGGGTGAAATATTATACTCAACTCCACATGAGTACCCAACTCTCGATGTACAACCCTCCAAAACCGTGAGGTAAACTGTGTATTCCGGTCAGAGATGATAGATACCGGTACATCGTGAAGTCTGATAATCTCGTGAATATAAACCTGAGCCAGCTGCTCTGAAGAGTAAGTAGTAATCACAGGAATGAAATGAGGTGACTTGGTCAATCTATCCATAGTCACCCAAACTGCATCGAACTTCCTCCGAGTCTGTGGGTGCCCAACAATGAAATCCATAGTGATCCACTCCCATTTCCATTCTGGAATTTCCAACTTCTGAATCAATCAACCTGGTCGTTGATACTCATATTTCACCTGGTGATAATTTAGGCACCGAGCTACATATTCCACTATATCTTTCTTCATCCGCCTCCACCAATAGTGCTATCTCAAGTCTTGATACATCTTTGCAGTACCCGGATGAATAGAGTACCGTGAATTATGAGCCTCCTGAAAAATCAAGTCGCGCAAACCATCTACATTTGGCACACATAGCCTGCTCTACATCCGCAATACATCTTCATCTCCAATAGTGACTTCCTTGGCATCGCCATGCTGAACTATGTCCTTAAGGAAAAGCAGATAGGGGTCATTATACTGACGTTCCCTGATACGGTCATAAAGAGAAGACTGTGAAACCACACAAGCCAAAATCACCCAAACTTCATCGAACTTCCTCCGAGTCTGTGGGAGCCCAACAATGAAATCCATAGTGATCCCCTCCCATTTCCATTCTGGAATTTCCAACTTCTAAATCAATCCACCTGGTCGTTGATACTCATATTTCACCTGGTGACAATTTAGGCACCGAGCTACATATTCCACTATGTCTTTCTTCATCCGCCTCCACCAATAGTGTTGTCTCAAGTTTTGATACATCTTTGCAGCACCCGGATGAATAGAGTACCATGAACTATGAGCCTCCTGAAAAATCAAGTCGCGCAAACCATCTACATTTGGCACACATAGCCTGCTCTGCATCCGTAATACATCTTCATCTCTAATAGTGACTTCCTTCGCATCGCCATGCTGAACTCTGGTCCTTAAGGACAAGCAGATAGGGGTCATTATAGTGACGTTCCCTGATACGGTCATAAAGAGAAGACTGTGAAACCACACAAGCCAAAACTCGGCTCGGCTCGAAAACATCCAATCTGACAAACTAGTTGGCCAAGGCCAAAGGCCTCTTTGCTAGTGGTAAATATGCTAAGCTGCCCACACTCTCCGCCTTACGATTCAAGGCATTGGCCAATACATTGGCCTTCCCAAGATTATAGAGAATGGTGAAATCAAAATCCTTAAGCTACTCCAACTGTCTCCGCTGCCGTAAATTAAGATCATTCTATTTTAAACAGNTTACATCAAAACTTACCGAAATGAGTAACATAAAGCCACCTTTATCCTCACAGCTCTTATTAGTGACCAACATGGAATGATAGGCGTAGTTATCTCCAAAGNGTTGTGTACAGGATAATTCTTCTCATGCACATTTAACTGTCTGGACGCGTAGGCAATCACCCTACCGTCTTGCATCAACACTGCGTCGAGGTCAATACGCGACGCAGCACAATACACAATATAAGACCATGAACCTATAGGTAATACCAACATTANAGCACCATAGAAGGACTCGTTTCGATACTGAGAACCGAATCAAGTTAATGAAATTATTCCTTTATATTATATCAAGGTCGTATATGTAACGACACCAACTGATGTAGCGACCTCCGCCATACCATAAAAATACATCAACGGCTGGGTCTCCACCTCTAGGACGCCTTCTACCCGCCTGTCCTCCACCCCTAACTAGTCGTGTGGGTGGTGTAGTAACTTCAATGGGGCATGTCGCCTGAGTGCTTTGATGAAATATATCTCTCCCAAGTTTGGGACAATTTTATCATGATGTGCCTAGTATCACCGTATTCATAACAACCCCTTTGCAAATTTGGCTGCTTATATTGAGTCTGTACCAGATAACTGGAATAACCATTATAGGAACTCATGTCGGTGGTGCATTAAAAGAACTTACTGGAGCACCCCGAGTAATCTGATGTGTGGACTGGGCTGGCCGACTGCCCGAGCCCCTACCATAATGATTTATACTTGCGGAGTAGAATCCACTGAATCCCCCAGAACCTCAAGACGTCTTGGTCTTCTTAGTTTCCTTTTTCCTCACCCCGAATACATTCTAATATCTTGGTAATTTGTACAACTAGTAGCAATGAAGTATCAGCTTGTAGCTCCCGAGTCGTACAAAATTTTATGATCATAATTGAGTTCTTTAATGAGTCTGTGGACTCGCCCTATGGCTGTAGGAAGTAAAGTAGGAGTATGATGGGCTAACTTATTGAACTTGATGGCATATTCTGACACCGTCAATGGTGACCTGACGTAACTATTCATACCCTATGCGCCACGCATTACTGAGAGTCCGGGAAACAAACTCTTTCAAAAGCGTTTTTGAGAACTGAGCCAAGTGGGCGGTGTTGCATTGGCTGGTCTGCCCTCTTCATAGGCTTTCCACGAATACCGATGGAGAATTATCTCTCCCAAGGCAAATTTCTTCTTTTGTTATGTTGACTCAACACTTTTGTGCTGACCCATTTCTTAACATACTCTTCGATACTTCTTTGGGGTAACCCTTACCCCTATTTATACAAAACGATCACAAAAGTAGAGCTCTATACAGACAAATCTTGTCACGAACCACATAGTCCAGACTCTCGTCAACAAGTGTACTTCCTCCGAAGCACCCCAAAATC
>AWOL01S0003176.1:13791-26788 GCA_000715115.1 Nicotiana otophora | reverse complement strand
AATACGCGACGCAGCACAATACACAATATAAGACCATGAACCTATAGGTAATACCAACATTAAGGCTGTAGTCAAAGCTGTCTTGAGCTTTTGGAAGTTCTCCTTACATTCCTCGGTCCATCTGAACGGAGCACCCTTCTGGGTCAATCTGGTCTTAATAGTTGTTCATAATCAATTACAGAATCGTCAATTAACTTCATGTTAACAAAAATCTCATTTCAAACTTTCACAATGCTGATAACGAGACACGAGGCATGAAGACCTCAAAATTATTTACCCAAAATAATGAGTCACATTTAACGTCACCTGGGCGGGAACCTATCTCGTAGGTTAAAACTCAATAATTACAACAAAAATTTGGCAAGTATGCATAGAGGATTTCATATAAGTATTTTCAAATAAGCCTAACATACATGACTCCCTATTAGTACTATAGTACAAATTTAATTTCATAAGGGAGAACTTAAACACAAGAATTTTCCTCACAAGGATCTCGTCCTTATATAACTTCCACCGTAGCTCGTAGCCCGGTTTAAACATATCAGTTTATTTTAAAATACGAGGATCTTGTCCTCAGTTCTGAATTACAAGTAATATGCACATCGTGCCAATCGAAACTTTCCATTTTCTCCTTCTAAATAATTTTTGTTAAACAAAATCACAACACATAATGAACCTCACACCGGTAGGGCATATAATTCACAATTTGCAATTAATTATTCAAAATTTACATCAAAACTTACCGAAATGAGTAACATAAAGCCACCTTTATCCTCACAGCTCTTATTAGTGACCAACATGGAATGATAGGCGTAGTTATCTCCAAAGAATCTCCCAACAAGGGGAAACACATAAGTAGATTATAGAATTATGAAGCTCACTCATAAGTGGAGCACCATAGAAGGACTCGTTTCGATACTGAGAACCGNATACAGACAAATCTTGTCACGAACCACATAGTCCAGACTCTCGTCAACAAGTGTACTTCCTCCGAAGCACCCCAAAATCCGCAACTGTGACGTCCACGCTGAGTAGATCTTCTGCAAATTTAGAGTTGTTTCTACAACTCCTTTGGTACGGAAGTACATGATTATTAAGGAGGCGGACATACCGCAAGTCCCGACCTTATCCTCTACATAATCTCAGGCCTTAAACATGTGTAAATTTTAGGGAACCTTTCAGTACCACATATATACATTTCAAGGCAAAACTGACATAACACATGACCACGCAATCCATCCATTGATAGTGGACTCCCCCTATTCGGCGCGAAGTCATAGGTCACAGCCCAATGATCCACAATAATAAACTTCACAGCGCGTATAAATCAACCATATGCCAACATCCGTTGCACCCTGCTACATGATTCACTTGGTGATCTATCAATAAGTCCGCATCTTCAGTCAGAACCACACAGAGAGGTAATGTTTGAGCATCTTTGGCTCCCTCCTAGTCCATCTGCGGCATCAAGAACCGTCGACGCATAACTAATACCGAGTGCGCAATGTCATACACGAGTGGATACAATGGAATATAAGATATATGTTTCAAGCTAAATCAATGCCGCACGATAAGGAAGCAAAGAAGTGAATATTTCCTAACAGTTCCATAGCCCCTCAAAGATAAGTACAGACGTCTTCATACCGATCCGCAAGACTTTACTAAACTTGCTTGTGACTCATAACACCTATGAACCTAGAGCTCTGATACCAACTTGTCACGACCCCAAATTCCCTCCGTAGGATGTCGTGATGGCACCTAGTCTCTAAGACTAGGTAAGCCTATCAATGCGGAATAATAATAAATATCTGAAATAAATAAACTACAATTCAAACAATTTCAACTCCCAAAACCCGGTAGAAATAAGTCACAAGCTTCTAAGAATTTATTCTCTATTTTTCTATACATCAAAGTCTAAAGAAAATAAGGAAAACAAAATAGTAAGATAGAAGGGAACTCCGAAGTCTGCGGACGCTGGCAGATATACCTCGAAGTCTCCTCATACAGCTAGTTTACTGATGCGTGGTCTGATAGGATGTACCTAGATCTGCACAAAAAGATGTGCAGAAGCGTAGTATGAGTACACCACAGCGGTACCCAGTAAGTGCCAAGCCTAACCTCGGTAGAGTAGTGACGAGGTCAGGTCAGGCCCTACTAGAGAATAAATAATGGCATGGTAAAATGTTTAAACAATATTATAAGATAAAATGACAATAAAAATGAATCAAGTAGTATGTCACATTTAATTACATCAAATAATGGCAAATAAATACCTCGTGGAAACAAAACAGAATTTTTTTGAACTTGAAGAAAATCACAACAATAATCAAAGGCAACTAGGGCCATAAATCAATATCAACAAGGGCACTCCCGAGGTACCGCCTCGTATTCCCAAATCATAAACAAATTCACAATATCTCATTTCCTTATCTCACCGCGGGAGCCTTCACAATTTATTTGAAAGAAAATATTTTTTCAGAAATAGCATCCCATATTTTAGCCATCCTTATCACACCGCATGACTTCTAGTAGTTCCCCTACTAGCCACGCGTATCAAGCCGCCCTTATCTCACCGCGTGCGTTTCAATACCCAGACCTTATACCGCCACATGCGTATCAATATCACAATATATCACAATTTGTACCTCAGGTGCTCAAATAATTTAACTTGCCAAAATAATTCAACAATAATATGTTTTTCACAATAAAGAGCTCACGGCTCATGTTAAATTAATTCAACAATAATAATTTTCCACAATAAAGAGCTCACGGCTCATGTCAAAATAATTCAACAATAATATTTTTCCACAATAAAGAGCTCACGGCTCATGTCTTAATAATTCAACAATAATATTCTTCCACAATAAATAGCTCACTGCTACATCACAATGAGTACAAAAATATTCAGGAGTAAATAATTTAGGAAAATAATATTTCAAAATCTTTAATACGTTGCTTCATTATCAAGTTTTAAAATGTCGAATACTTCATATTAATAATATTTAATTTAAACAAAATCAACCTTCAAATAATGCACAGAATAAAAGAAACCAAATTTCAACAAAACAGGTAAAACAATTAGTAGGAATAATCAAACAAATTTGAAGTATATATCTCAGATCAATGATGAAGAATATAACAAGATAAAATTATTTAATAAATGTGCAACAGTAATCTACACAATTTAAAAATATAATCGTTCACATTTAGCCCGTATACACACTCGCCACCTTGTGCACACGACTTTCATACATTTCAATAATCACATCAATACAAATCCTAGGGAACATTTCCCCCACACAAGGTTAGACAAGTCACTTACCTCGACTTGCTCCAATTTAACCAAGTATTGTGCTTTTTCCTCGATTTTTCCAACTCCGATCGACTCATATCTAGTCATAATTAATTCAATACAGTCAACAAAAATTATAGAAATCAATTTCATAAGAAAATACTATATTTTTCAATAAAATCCGAAATTAGCTCAAAATTGCTAGTGCGGACCACGTCTCAGAATCCGGCAAAACTCACAACATCCGACAACCCATTCAATTATGAGTCCAACCATACCAGTTTCGCTCAAATCCGACTCCGGATCGACATCGAAATCTCAAAAATTCGTTTCGATGAGATTTCTAAAAGTTTTACCAAATTTCTATTTCAAAACACTAATTAAATGGTGAAAACAATGATATATTCGTGTATATTGACCGAATCCGAGTTAGAATCACTTACCCCAATGTTTTTCCTTGAAAATATATCAAAATCGCCTCTTCTCAAGCTCCAATTTGTCAAAAAGGCAAATGGGACGAAGTCCCCTGTTTTTATAACTTACAGGTTTGTCAAGGACCTCGATTTTGTTAGGGACCTCGATTTGTCAAGGATCTCGATTTTGTCCGAGACTTCGATTTATCAGGGACCTCGATTTGTCAGGAATCTCAATTTTGTCAGGGACCTCGATTTGTCAGGGACCTCGATTTTGTCAGGAACCTCGATTTGTCAGGGACCTTGATTTTGTCATGGACCTCGATTTTGTCAGGGACCTCGATTTGTCAGGGACCTCAATTTTGCTAGGGACCTCGATTTTGTCAGGGACCTCGATTTTGTCAGGGAGTCCGATTTTTGTCAGGGAGTCCGATTTTGACAGGGAGTCCGATTTTGACAGGCAGCCCGATTTTGGCAGGCAGTCCGATTTTGATAGGCAGCCCGATTTTGGCAGGCAGCCCGATTTTGACAGGCGGCCCGATTTTTTACAGCATTTCCAGCAGAAAATTTGCAGCAGCTTTTGTAGCAGCTAACTCCCACTTTTGATCCGTTAACCATCTGAAACGCACCTGAGGCGCTCGGGACCACAACCCAATATACCAACAAGTCCTAAAACATCATACGAACTTATTTGGAACCTCAATTCACATCAAACAACGCTAAAATCACGAATCATCCTCCAATTCAAGCTTAATGAAACTTAGAATTTTCAACTTCTACATTCGATGTCGAAACCTATCAAATCAAGTCCGATTGACCTCTAATTTTGCACCCAAGTCATAAATAACATAACAGAGCTGTGAAAATTTCAGAACTGGATTCTGACTCCGATATCAAAAAGTCAACTTCCCGGTCAAACTTCCAAACTTTACATTCCAATTTTAGCCATTTCAAGCCTAATTTTATTACGGACTTCCAAATAAAATTCCGATCACGCTCCTAAGTCCAGAATCACCATACGGAGCTGTGGGAATCATTAAAACTCTATTACGGGGTTGTTTGCACATAATTCGACATCCGATCACTATTTGAACTTAAACTTTTAACTTTTCATCAAAATTTCATATCTCGGGCTAGGGACCTCGGAATTTGATTCCGAACATACGCCCAAGTCCCAATTCACGATACGGACCTACCGGAACTATCAAAAATAGTGATCCGAGTCTGTTTGCTCAAAATGTTGACCAAAGTCGACTCAGTTGAGTTTTAAACCTCTAATTCACATTTTAATCCATTTTTCACCTGAAACCTTTTCGAAAAACTTTACGGACTGCGCACGCAAGTCGAGGAATAATAAATAGTGCTTTTCGAGGTCTTAGAATACAAAATTAATTATTAAATTTAATGATGACATTTTGGGTCATCACACCGTAGAATTCCATATGCAGTCGCAACCAAAGAGAGACAAATCTGCAAGCAATTGTACAAATTGTGGACCACATATGAATTGTGCGGCCGCAAAAGCTGGGCTAGGATTCAAGATCAGAGAGTATGAAAATTTTCAAGTATTGGACATTAGTGAATTGCGAACCGTACAATATTTGTGTGGCCGCAACCCTAACATTGCGGCGCAGAAGATTATTTTGCGGCCGCAGTACTAAATCTGTGGATCACAAAAAAGCTGCTTCGTGGCTGCATTCCCGAATTGTGCAGCCGCAGAACTCCTGCTCCTATTAGATGAAGAAATCTGCGGACCGCACATGGAATTGTGCGGCCGCAGAACCTCCCAAGGGGTATTTTTGTCCGAGATTTCCAGCCTTGTATAAATAGACGAGTTTCACAAAATTAGGTCAAGTTTGAACCTCTGCAATTACTGTTGCCATTTTTCTTTGCCATTCTTGGAAGTTTACCTTGCTTTGGTGTATTTTACAATAGATTTAGCCATTTTAATCTTTCATTATGAGTTTAATTAGTCTTTCTTCTTCATTTTCTTCAAACCAAAGTATGAATAGCTATATTTTTACTAGGGTTGTGACCCAACCCTAGTATGTAAACCTTATGGGTATTTAATGTAGTGCTTGTTTATGATTGTGTGTTTATTATTTAACTTAGTTCATGCTTTAATTTGTGGAATTAATGGTTGCAAATATTAGTTCATGCCTATTTGACTTAGTCTCTACTTGAAAAAGAGAGACCTAGTCTAGGATAACTTGACTAACAAGGAATTGGGTCAATCGAGAGATTGATTTACCCAATTAAAGGGTTCAACCTAGAGATAGTAATAACCCGACTTGAGCTTTTATCAACTATTTTGTGTGATACCCATTTGGTTTTTAGAAAGCCAAATTGGGAAAAACCACCGTCTGACCGAGAGGTATTGAGTGGGTAATTTAGAGTTGATAGCTATAATACACCCCAATCAACAGAACAAGTGTTAAAGTCTTTATCCGATTAGGCAAACACCAAGGTAATAGTCACAGCCCTAGGCTTTTATCAATTTGGAAAAACCCCAAAAAATAATTATCTCTAGTTTTGTTTCTTTATATTGCAATCAACATAGTAAAATTAGAAATAGAAAACCAATCTTTTTGTGGAAGTGCAATCTAGATAGTTCAATCACGCACATTGAAATATATACCCCTAACTCCCATCTTAGCTCCCTGTGGATTCGACCCCGGCTCTTAGTTAGGTTTCTATAATTGCAAACGATTGTTTCATACCTCTTTTGAGGTGTGTATTTGTACGCGATCAATTTTTGGCACCATTGTCGGGGAGTTAAAAAGGGTATTAGCTATATATTTGGATGTGTGTTTGGAATATCTTCTTTTCCTTCCGTGTTACTAACTTGTTTGAGAAATTGTAGGTACAACCATGGCAAACAATGAGCTCGGAAATATTACTTTGGGGGATGTGGAAATTGAGGATGACCAAGTGGATGAGGTTCCTCTTGAACCTCAAGCCAATAGAAGAGGCCGAGTGCCTCATGACAATGTGCCTGTTCCACCCCACCTCCACCACGAGTGGATCTACCCCGGGTGTTACCCAATGAAGGATATGCAAGTGCAATAGTCCCTCCCTGTATTAGGGCAGGAAACTTTCAAATCACCAACGTGATGCTAACTTTGCTAGAGCAACGAGGTTTCTTCACCTGTGCTCCAAGTCAAAATGCATACAAACATTTGAAGGGGTTTGTGGACACTTATTGGGGGAGAAAACAAACAAATGTCTCCGAGGATGCATTGAGGCTAAGGCTTTTTCCCTTCTTTGTACGGGGGAAAGCTTTAGAATTGTTGGAACGCTGGCCAAACTATTCCATTCATACTTAGGATGAGTTGGCGGAAACATTTATTTCTAAGTTCTTATCTCCGGGTCACATGGCTACACTTAGGGCTGAGATTTTGGCATTTAAGCAAGAGCCAAATGAACCACTACACAAGATATGGGAACGCTATCGAATAATGGTTAAGGAATGTCCCAACAACGATATGACGGAGAAAATTATTCAACAAACTTTCTATCGTGGGATCAACACAACCAACCAATGTGTAGTGAATCAACTTGCCGGTGGGAACTTCATGACTACGCCTTATGCGGAGGCGTGTGAGATTTTAGATGAAATGGTGTGATGACCCAAAATATCATCTTTAAATTTAATAATTAATTTTGATTTCTAAGACCTCAAAAAGCTCTATTTTATCATTCCTCGACTTGTGTGCGCAGTCCGTAAAATTTTCCGGAAAGTTTTCAGGTGAAATATGGATTAAAATGTGAATTAGAGGTTTAAAACTCAACTGAGTTGACTTTGGTGAACATTTTGAGCAAACAGACTCGGATCAGTGTTTTGACAGTTTTAGTAGGTCCATATCGTGAATTGGGACTTGGGCGTATGCCCGGAATCAAATTCCGAGGTCCCTAGCCCGAGATATGGAATTTTGATAAAAAGTTAAAAGTTTAAGTTCAAATAGTAATCGGATGTTGAATTTTTTGCAAACAACCCCGGAATAGAATTTTGATGATTCCAACAGCTCTGTATGGTGATTTCGGACTTAGGAGAGTGATCGGAATTTTATTTAAAAGTCCGTAGTGAAATTAGGCTTGAAACGGCTAAAATAGGAATGTAAAGTTTGGAAGTTTGACCGGGGAGTTGACTTTTAGATATCGGGGTCGGAATTGAGTTTTGAAAATTTTCACAGCTCTCTTATATCATTTATGACTTGGGTGCAAAATTTGAGGTCAATCGGACTTGATTTGATAGGTTTCGGCATCGAATGTAGAAGTTGGAAATTCTAAGTTTCATTAAGATTGAATTGGAGCATGATTCATGATTTTAGCATTGTTTGATGCGATTTGAGGTTTCAAATAAGTTCGTATAGTATTTTAGGACTTGTTAGTGTATTGGGTTGAAGTCCCGAGAGCCTCGGGTGAGTTTCGGATGGTTAACAGATCAAAAGTGAGACTTAGCTGCTGCAAAAGCTGCTGCAATATTTCTGCTGGTAATGCTGACAAAATCGAGGTCCCTGACAAAATCAAGGTCCCTGACAAATCGAGGTCCCTTACAAAATCGAGGTCCTTGACAAATCGAGGTCCCTGACAAAATCGAGGTCCCTGACAAATCGAGGTCTCTGAAAAATCTGTAAGTTATAAAAACAGGGGACTTCGTCCCATTTGCCTTTTTGACGAATTGGAGCTTGAGGAGAGGCAATTTTTGATATATTTTCAAGGAAAAATATTGGGGTACGTGATTCTAACTCGGATTTGGTCAATATACACAAATATATCATTGTTTTCATCATTTAGTTAGTGTTTTGAGATAGAAATTTGGGAAAGTTTTAGAAATCTCATAGAAACGAATTTTTAAGATTTCGGTGTCGATCGGAGTCAGAAAAATCGAGGAAAAGCACAATACTTGGTTAAATTGGAGCAAGTCGAGGTAAGTGGCTTGTCTAACCTTGTGTAGGGGAAATTTCCCCTAGGAATGGTATTGATGTGATTATTGAAATGTGTTGAAAGTCGTGTGCACGAGGTGACGAGTGTGTACACGGGCTAAATGTGAAAAATTATATATTTAAATTGTGTAGATCATTGTTGCGCATTTATCAAATTATTTTATCTTGTTATATTCTTCATCATTGATTTGAGATATATACTTAAAATTTGTTTGATCTTTTCCTACTAATTGTTTTACCTGTTTAGTTGAAACTTGGTTTCTTTTATTCTGTGCATTATTTGAAGGTTGATTTTTTTAAATTAAATATTATTAATATGAAGTATTTGATATTTTTAAANCCCTAGGATTGGTATTGATGTGATTATTGAAATGTGTTGAAAGTCGTGTGCACGAGGTGACGAGTGTGTACACGGGCTAAATGTGAAAAATTATATATTTAAATTGTGTAGATCATTGTTGCGCATTTATCAAATTATTTTATCTTGTTATATTCTTCATCATTGATTTGAGATATATACTTAAAATTTGTTTGATCTTTTCCTACTAATTGTTTTACCTGTTTAGTTGAAACTTGGTTTCTTTTATTCTGTGCATTATTTGAAGGTTGATTTTTTTAAATTAAATATTATTAATATGAAGTATTTGATATTTTTAAACTTGATATTGAAGCAACATATTAAAGATTTTGAAATATTATTTTCCTAAATTATTTACTCCTGAATATTTTTGTACTTATTGTGATGGAGTAGTGAGCTATTTATTGTGGAAGAATATTATTGTTGAATTATTAAAACATGAGCCGTGAACTCTTTATTTTGGGAAAATATTATTGTTGAATTATTTTGACATGAGCCGTGAGCTCTTTATTATGGAAAAATATTATTGTTGAATTATTTAAGTTCTCCCTTGTGAGATCCAATTTGTACTATAGTACTAATAGGGAGCCATGCCTGTTAGGCTTATTTGCAAATACGTATATGAAATCCTTTGTGCATACTTGCCAAATTTGTGTTATAATTATTGAGTTTTAACCTATGAGATAGGTTCCTGCCCAGGTGACGTTAAATGTGACTCATTATTTCGGGTAGATAATTTTGAGGTGTTCATGCCTCATGTCTCGTTATCAGTATTGTGAAAGTTTGAAATGAGATTTTTGTTAACATGAAGTTAATGGACGATTCTATAATTGATTATGAACAACTATTAAGACCAGATTGACCAGAAGGGTGCTCCATTCAGATAGACCAGGGAATGTAAGGAGAACTTCCAAAAGCTCAAGACAACTTTGACTACAGCCCCAATGTTGGTATTACCTACGGGTTCAGGGTCTTATATTGTGTATTGTGATGCGTCGCGTATTGACCTCGGTGCAGTGTTGATGCAAGATGGTAGGGTGATTGCCTATGCGTCCAGATAGTTAAATGCGCATGAGAAGAATTATCATGTACACAACCTTGAGTTAGAAACTATTGTCCATGCCTTAAAGATCTGGCGGCATTATTTGTACGGTATCCATTGCGAGTCCTACACCGATCACCGAAGTCTACAACATCTGTTTAAACAGAAGGATCTTAATTTGCGGTAACAGAGACGGTTGGAGTTGCTTAAGGATTATGATATCACCATTATCTATAATATTGGGAAGGCCAATGTAGTGGCCAATGCATTGAATCGTAAGGCGAAGAGTGTGGGCAGCTTAGCATATTTACCAGTAGCAGAGAGGCCTTTGGCCTTGGATGTTCAGGCCTTGGCCAACCAGTTTATCAGATTGGATGTTTCCGAGCCGAGCCGAGTTTTAGCTTGTGTGGTTTCACAGTCTTCGCTTTATGACCGTATCAGGTTACATTAGTATGATGACCCCCATCTGCTTGTCCTTAAGAATGCAGTTCAGCATGGCGATGCCAAGGAAGTCACTATTGGAGATGAAGCTGTATTACGGATGCAGGGCAGGCTATGTGTGCCAAATGTAGATGGTTTGCGTGACTTGTTTTTTCAGGAGGCTCACAGTTCGCAGTATTCCACTCATACGGGTGCTGCAAAGATGTATCAAGACTTGAGACAGCACTATTGGTGGAGGCGGATGAAGAAAGACATAGAGGAATATGTAGCTCGGTGCCTAAATTGTCACCAGGTGAAATATGAGTATCAACGACCAGGTGGATTACTTCAGAAGTTGGAAATTCCAGAATGGAAATGGGAGCGGATCACTATGGATTTCATTGTTGGGCTCCCACGGACTCGGAGGAAGTTCGATGCAGTTTGGATGATTGTGGATAGATTGACCAAGTCAGCTCATTTCATTCCTGTGATTACTACTTACTCTTCAGAGCAGCTGGCTCAGGTATATATTCATGAGATTGTCAGACTTCACGGTGTACCGGTATGTATCATTTCTGACCGAGATACACAGTTTACCTCACGGTTTTGGAGTGTTGTACATCAAGAGTTGGGTACTCGTGTGGAGTTGAGTGCAACATTTCACCCTCAGACGGACGGGTAATCCGAACGCACTATTCAGATA
Organism: Nicotiana otophora; assembly: GCA_000715115.1. Lineage (NCBI taxonomy): Eukaryota > Viridiplantae > Streptophyta > Magnoliopsida > Solanales > Solanaceae > Nicotiana > Nicotiana otophora. The sequence continues at coordinate 15,614 of AWOL01S0003176.1, read as the reverse complement.
TTGGAGGAGATGCTCCGTGCGTGTGTGATAGATTTTGGGGGTGCTTGGGATCAGTTCTTACCACTTGTAAAGTTTGCTTACAACAACAATTGCCAGTCAAGCATTCAGATGGCTCCATATGAGGCCTTGTATGGTAGGCGGTGCCGGTCCCTAGTGGGTTGGTTCGAACCGGGCGAGGCTAGGCTATTGGGTACAGACTTGGTTCAGGATGCCTTGGAAAAGGTTAAGTTGATTCAGGATTGACTTCGTACAGCCCAATCTAGACAAAAGAGTTATGCAAATCGGAAGGTTCGTGATGTTGCATTTATGGTTGGTGAGCGGGTATTGCTCCGGGTTTCGCCTATGAAGGGTGTGATGAGGTTCGGGAAGAAGGGCAAGTTGAGCCCTAGGTATATTGGGCTTTTTGAGATTCTTGAAAGAGTTGGAGATGTGTCTTACAGACTTGTACTACCACCTAGTCTCTCTGCAGTTCATCCGGTATTCCAAGTCTCTATGCTTTGGAAATATCACGGCGATCTGTCTCATGTGTTAGACTTCAGTTCGGTTCAGTTGGACAAGGATCTATCTTATGTTGAGGAACTAGTGGCTATTTTAGATAGGCAGGTTCGAAAGCTGAGGTCAAGGAACATTGCTTCCATGAAGGTTCAGTGGAGGGGTCATCCGGTCGAGGAGGCGACTTGGGAGGCCGAGCTTGATATACGCAGCCATTATCCACACTTATTCACCAGCTCAGGTACTTTTTCTAACTTCGTTCGAGAATGAACGTTTGTTTTAGAGGTGGCGAATGTGATGACCCAAACTGTCATCTTTAAATTTAATAATTAATTTTGTGTTCTAAGACCTCGAAAAGCACTATTGATCATTCCTCGACTTGCGTGCGCAGTCCGTAAGATTTTCCGGAAAGTTTTCAGGTGAAAAAAGGACTAAAATGTGAATTAGAGGTTTAAAACCCAACTGAGTTGACTTTGGTCAACATCTTGAGCAAACGGACTCGGATCAGTGTTTTGACAATTCCGTTAGGTCCATATCGTGAATTTGAACTTGGGCGTATGCCCGGAATCAAATTGCGAGGTCCCTAGCCCGAGATATAGAATTGTGATAAAAAGTTAAAAGTTTAAGTTCAAATAGTGACCGGATGTCGAATTTTGTGCAAACAACCCCGGAATAGAATTTTGATGATTCCAACAGCTCCGTATGATGATTTTGGACTTAGGAGCGTGATCGGAATTTTATTTGGAAGTCCGTAGCGAAATTAGGCTTGAAATGGCTAAAATAGGAATTTAAAATTTGGAAGTTTGACCGGGGAGTTGACTTTTTGATATCGGGGTCAGAATCCAGCTTTGAAAATTTCCACAGCTCCGTTACGTCATTTATGACTTGGGTGCCAAAATTTGAGGTCAATCGGACTTGATTTGATAGGTTTCGACATCGAATGTAGAAGTTGAAAATTCTAAGTTTCATTAAGCTTGAATAGGAGCATGATTCGGGATTTTAGCATTGTTTGATGTAAATTGAGGTTTCAAATAAGTTCGTATGATATTTTAGGACTTGTTGGTGTATTGGATTGAGGTCCCAAGGGCCTCGGGTGAGTTCCGGATGGTTAACGGATCAAAAGTGGGAATTAGCTGCTGCAAAAGCTGCTGTAATTTTTCTGCTGGAAATGCTGACAAAATCGAGGTCCCTGACAAATCAAAGTCCCTGACAAAATCGAGGTCCCTGACAAATCGAGGTCCCTGACAAATCGAGGTCCCTGACAAAATCGAGGTCTCTGACAAATCTAGGTCCCTGACAAATTCGAGGTCCCTGACAAATCTGTAAGTTAT
>AWOL01S0003176.1:1454-12380 GCA_000715115.1 Nicotiana otophora | reverse complement strand
AAGTCGAGGTAAGTGACTTGTCTAACCTTGTGTGGGGAAAATTTCCCCTAGGATTGGTATTGATGTGATTATTGAAATGTGTTGAAAGTCGTGTGCACGAGGTGACGAGTGTGTACTTCAAATTTGTTTGATCTTTTTCTAGTAATTGTTTTATCTGTTTAGTTGAAACTTAGTTTCTTTTATTCTGTGCATTATTTCATGGTTGATTTTCTTTAAATTAAATATTATTAATATGAAGTATTTGACATTTTAAATTTGATATTGAAACAACGTATTAAAGATTTTGAAATATTATTTTTCTGAATTATTTATTCTTGAATATTTTGTAAGATTTTTGTACTCATTGTGATGGAGCCGTGAGCTCTTTATTGTGGAAACATATTATTGATGATTTATTTTGGTATGAGACGTGAGCTCCACGACTCTTTATTGTGGAAAATTATTATTGATGATTTATTTTGGCATGAGCCATGAGCTCTTTATTGTGAAAAAATATTGTTGTTGAATTATTTTGACAAGTTACATTATTTAAGCACTTGAGGTGAAAATTGTGATATGTTGTGATATTGATACGCATACGGTGGTATAAGGTCTGGGTATTGAAACACATGCGGTGAGATAAGGGTGGCTTGATACATGTGTCTAGTAGGGGAACTACTAGAAGTCATGCGGTGTGATAAGGATGGCTAAAACGCGGGATGCTATTTCGGGAAAAATATTTTCTTTAAAATAAATTGTGAAGGCTCCCGCGGTGAGATAAGGAAATGAGATATTGTGAATTTGTTTATGATTTGAGACTACGAGGCGGTACCTCGGGGGTGCCCTTGTTGATATTGATTTATGGCCGCAGTTGCCTTTGATTATTGTTGTGATTTTCTTCAAGTTGAAAAGAATTTTGTTTTGTTTCCACGAGATATTTATTTGCCATTATTTGATGTAATTAAATGTGACATACTACTTGATTTATTTCTATTTTCATTTTATCTTATAATATTATTTAAACATTTTACCATGCCATTATTTATTCTCCAGTAGGGCCTGACCTGACCTTGTCACTACTCTACCGAAGTTAGGCTTGGCACTTACTGGGTACCGCTGTGGTGTACTCATACTACGCTTCTGCACATCTTTTTGTGAAGATCCATGTACATTTTATCAGACCACGCATTAGTAAACTAGCTGTACGAGGAGACTTCGAGGTATATCTGCCAGCGTCCGCAGACTCCGGAGTCCCCTTCTATCTTACTATGTTGTTTTCCTTATTTGCTTTAGACTTTGATATGTAGAGACATAGAGAATAAATTCTTAGAATCTTGTGACTTATTTCTATCGGGTTTTGGGAGTTGAAATTGTTTGAATTGTAGTTTATTTATTTCAGATATTTATTATTATTCCGCTTTGATAGGCTTACCTAGTGGCAGAGACTAGGTGCCATCACGACATCCTACGGAGGGAATTTGGGGTCGTGACAAATGGCGGAAACATCTTCGGCATGGCAATCCCGGGCTAATATTCCACAGATTTCAGACCCCTGTCATCGTGTCTCGAGCTTGGCTTATTTAGTCGGAGACCGTGGTGTACCATGAGCCCGGTTTTATCCGTATACAATGTGGTTGCGGCCAACTAATTCAGATTTGTTTGGCCTTCATTAAAGGATAAAAAAAACTTTCTAATAAGATATATGCTGATTTCTCTCCTTCCTCTTGAATTTCAATCAAAAAATTGATCAGCTCGACTACTAGTCATTAAAATTATTATGAATAAAAAGTAATAGTAATAGGATAAAGACTTGTTGTGCTCGATTATATACAGTAGTAATTTAGTTTTTCAAAAATAGTGAATTTCAATATTTCAAAATTATAAAAGTTGTGATTCATAAACAAACATGCCCGACCAACTCCCCTCAAACAACAGAAATTTAACTGGGCCAAATGATCATCATCTCAATCCGGCCATATTACAAGGGGAAATCGACAGAAATTGCGCCATTAGACGCTGGTTATAGCCGAATGCCCTTAAAATTAATGATAACCAAAAAATAATCTCGAACCCACATACAATTATTGATTTTCAGTGTTTATCAGCCGGATTGATAGAGTTTATGCTATATTTACTATGCATATTTGTTAAGTTATTTATCAAAATCTACCCTATTGGCATAGTTTTGCTCTTGAAGAATTTTTCTACTAGATTGGTAAGTTTATCCTAAATTTACTCTACCTATCTGTTAAGTTATTCATTGAAATCTACCCAATTGGCACAATCTTTTTGTGTTATTTTAACAAAGTGTTCTTCGAATTTGCAACTTCAATTTCGATCAAATCATCTTAAATCTACTCCAAATGATCTCAAATTTGAAACAGAACTTCCAAATACCAATACGAATAATCCCCAATCATCAATTTAGGCAAATAGTATCAAATTAAAAAGACACACTTTATCTTTTTCAATATTTTCTAAGGTCCAACAATGGATTATTGGAGGTTTTTACATGAAATTACTAAATTGGTGTTTATACTGAAAATTTGAGAATAAATTATCAATATTTAGATATATATTTGTTTTTATCAATAATGGATCATTAACCTTTTATTTTCCGCCACCAAACAAGAATTTGAAGCTTTAAATATTAAAGAACTATGGCGTTTAAGTAAAAAATGGGAACGTTTTACTAAGACACAAAACATAAACATTCAACCAAGACCAGACCCGTTGAGAACATGAAGTATAATTTTTTGTATTACAAGAAGAAGAAAAATATTTTTCTGTTATTTATCACGTACTATATACATACACACACACACATATACACACACACACACACACACATATATATATACATATGTATATATATGTATATATACATATATATATACATATATATACATATGTATATATATATATGTATATATATGTCAAAATTTTGTGCGCTGAAGATTTTAGGACCACAAAAATTTATGAGACAACAAAATTTTGCGAAATATATAAGTATTTACCAGTTGATAATCTATTCTACTTTTGATATAATTCAAGGCATAATAGCATATAAAGAAGAGTTATTAGAATATTTAAATAGTTCAGAAGAAGTTAATTTAGGGATAGCACATAGATTAAGAGGAGTAGATTATAGAACTTTTATTATACAAGAAATTCTTAGAGTTAATAAAAGAATAATCCAAGAAAGATAATATATCAAAGAAATTAAAATAAAAATAGCACATATTCCGTTAGGATAAAAATATATACATGAGACAACATCCTTTGACTAAACAAATATCTAATAATTATTGGATTTTAAATAGAGAAATAGCAAGAAAAATAGAACTAATAAAATTAGTAAAAAAAGGTCAAAAAACTCTTAAACGCAATTTTAGAATTAGCTAAACAAAGAAAAGAATCTGAATCTAGATTTCGGATAACATCAAGTCAAATAGTCGCATATATTATTAGTGAAGAAAATATATCTGCATTAGATTGGGAAATACAAGGATTAGAAGGTGATATAAAGTATCAAGAACAAAGGATACAATTCTTCAAACATAGAAAAATTTGGATACCACTTGGATAATTAACGACAAAAGATAGATTAAAGAATCTAGAATATTTAGACTTAAGAATATATCCAGAAAAGAAATATAGAATATTAAAAGACAATTCGGTTATAAAGTACAATTTTAGTAACGGAGAACATATATTACACACAGAAGATAAACAATATAATACTATAGTAGATCTAGTAATTAATTTTAGTGAAAAATCACAAGAAAATATTAAAAATATAACAAGAACTTTAGATATAATAGAAGCTTTACAAAGTAAACAAAGAAGAGTTTTAGAAAAATTAGAACATAATTTTAATTTTTTAAAGTCACAAGAACTGGAGATAGATAGAAAAATACAGTTCTTAAATAATAAATTCAACCTAGAAAAGATACCTACAAAAACTAAGATAGAAAAATTAGTCAAAACTATTACAGAAAAACCTAAAGAACTAGAAATCCAAACTACTAAGTTAATAGAAAAGATAATTCATAAACTAGAATCATTTACAAGTGATATAGGTACATTAAAAGATACGATAGAAACACTAAAAGAAATCTCTCTTTCATGAACAATTTAGATATAGACCCAATATATGATAAAGCCTTAAATTTTACAATAAAATTTCAGCCTAACCCAGAAGAATTCACAGATCATATCCCTCACGAAAAAACTGATCAGATAAATATTAAACAAAATAATACTATAATAGCATTACTTCTAGAAGTTAATAAAAAGTTAGATATAATTATTAAAGACAAAACAGTAAAACCAGAAATAGAAATCCCAAAAGTAGAAGATTTAATCGAACAACTAAAAAGAGTAGAAATAACACCTCAAAGAGAAAAATTAGTAAGAAAGCCTCAAAAATGGACCCTTTTCCAAGTAGGACCAGGACAACCAAAGAAAGACCAAGAATAAGTTTCTCAGATGATAGAATAGATAATAATATGTTATCACGAATAATAACTAGAAGAAGACAAGAAGAAAATTAACAGCTAGATGAAATAATAGATATAGATAAAGATATACAAATTTTTCAGCAAAACCAATTAAGATTACTCAATCCAAGAACTTTATATAATGTAGGATATTTCTCAAATAACTCACAATTTGTCACGACCCAAATTAATCCTTCGTAAGGTGTCGTGATGGCACGTAGTCTTTACGACTAGGTAAGCCTAACATTTGCGGAAAATATAAAGAAAACGCAACATTTTTTTTAGATAAACAGTATATTTTAAATAGCCAAGAGTAGTACCACTCGGCATACCGGAATATCACTAAGTCACAAGCTGATATAATCTATGTAGCTCTATACAAAAGTCTGAAGATAATAAGGAAAATCTCTAGACGAGGGAGTAGAAGGGGACTCCGAAGATCTGCGGACGCAAGCAGAGGTACCTTGAAGTCTCTTAGAATCAGCAGCACGTACTAACTCCGAGGTTGATAGCTCGCACCTGGATCTGCACACAAAAAACATGTGCAGGGAAGGGCATGAGTACAGCACAATGGTACCCAGTAAGTGCCAAGCCTAACTTCGGTCGAGTAGTGACGAGGTCAGGTCAAGGCTCTACCAGAGTAAATATAATAAATTAAACAGTAAAAGATATAAGTAGAAATGACGGTAACACAGCTAAAGCAATTCTCGAACATTTAACAGTTAAGGGAGCCCTCGGCTCAAAACAAGGTAAACACAGTGGGAAATCTCTCGGGATATTGTCCCGTAGTATCAAATGAATATGCAGTACAGGGGGATCTCCCGGAATACGTCCGTAGTCCCAAAGTAAATATGCAGTGCTGGGGGATCTCCCGAAATACGTCCGTAGTCCCAATTTAAATATGCAGTACAGGGGGATCTCCCGAAATACGTCCGTAGTCCCAATTTAAATATGCAGTACAGGGGGATCTCCCGGAATACGTCCGTAGTCCCAATTTAAATATGCAGTACAGGGGGATCTCCCGGAATACGTCCATAGTCCCAATTTAAATATGCAACGCAAGATGAAATGGCAGGTATGGCAACGAGTTATACAGTTTATACTGGACACAGATAAGGAAAATAAGGACTTAACTAAACATGACGCACATAATGTCAATTAGGCAGTTAAAACACGAAAGCATGCTTTTCTAGTCTAAACTACACAATTAAACATATTAGTACAATTAATAAGAGAAGAAATTTATGATTTAAAAAGGTTAAACATGATATTTGCAATAATAGCCCATGTACGTACTCGTCACCTCACGTACACGACGCCCACACATCAAATAATATCAAGATATCTTAAAGGAAAAGTCCCCAATACGAGGTTAGGCAAGCCACTTACCTCGAACCGCTCAAATCAACTTGATATCACGTTCTTGCCACGAGTATCCGACTCCAAATGGCCCGAATCTATTCAAAACAGTACAATACCATCAATACGCGCTAATGGAATGAATCCCAAAAGAAAACTACAATATTAGGCGAAAACCAGAAATTGGCTCAAACCCGGCGCCCGGGGCCCACGTCTCGAAACCCGACAAAATTCATGAAACTAGAAAGCTCATTCACTCACGAGTCTAACCATATCAAATTTACTAAAATCCGACACCAAATGGTCCTCCAATCCGCAATTCAAACACCCAAATCCCAAGTCTCCAACTTCAAATTTCCACCTTAAATACACATTAACTAGGTGGGAAAATACATGGCAAGGCAAGATTATTGACCAACAATAAGCACAAGGAACTTACCTCAAGAAATGTCTCGAAAATGTTCTCAAATATTGCCCCAACCCGAGTTTGCAAAGCCAAAAATGATAAAAATCGCGAAGCCCTTCGGTTTTAATCACTCCCCAAGTATTTCCGCACCTGCGGAACCTGGGCTCGCACCTGCGGGTGTGCTTATGCGGAAAAATGTGCGCATCTCACTTACCCCCTGCCTTCTCACCTGCGACGAAAGGGTTGCATTTGCGCCCTCGCGCTTGCGGAGTCCCTTCTGTTTCTACGCATGTGCAAACATCCTTGCGCATTTGTGGGCATCATAGATGCGGAAACTTTCTCGCACCTGTGACCCAGGCCAACTCTCGATTTATCGCATCTGCTCTTCCATCTCCGCATGTGCGGCTCGCGAAACACCAGAACCAGCAAAGTTCAGAAATTCCTCTAAGTCCAAGTTTTCACCCATTAAGCATCCGAATTACACCCGAGGCCCCCGGGACCTCAACCAAACATACCAACCAATCCTAAAACACCTTACAAACTTAGTAGAGCTCTCAAATCCCATCACAAAATGCAAAAATCATGAATCACCCTCCAATTCAATTTTAAAGAACTTGAAACTTCAAAATTCTACAACCGATGTCGAAACCTACCAAATCACGTCCGATTGTCCTCGAATTTTGCGCACAAGTCATAATCAACATTACAAACCTACAACCACTTTCGGAATTCCATTCCAAGCTCGATATCAAAATTTCCACTATCGGCCGAAATCGCCGAAAAACTAGCTTCCGCCAATTCAAGCCTAAATCTGCTACAGACCCCCAAAACACATTCCGGACGTGCTCCTAACCCCAAAATCACTCAACATAGCTAACAAAGTTGACGGAATTCCATCCCGGATCCGTCTTCACACAGTTCCGACTACGATCTAAATCCTAAGGCTTAAGCTCTCATTTGGGGACTAAGTGTCCCAAAATACTCCGAAACTCAAAACCAATCATCCCGGCAAGTCACAATAGCAGAAAAACATTTGGGGAAAGTAGTTAATAGGGGATCGGGGCTATTACTCTCAAAACAACCGGCCGGGTCGTTACATCCTCCCCCTCTTAAAACAATCGTTCGTCCTCGAACGAGTATAGAGACATACCTAAAACTGTGAAAAGATGAGGGTACTGGTTGCGCATATCCTGTTCGGTCTCCCAAGTCGCCTCCTCGACCGGCTGACCCCTCTACTGGACCTTTACTGAAGCAATATTCTTTGACCTGAGCTTGCTGACATGCCTGTCCAAAATGGCTACTGGCTCCTCAACATAAGATAGATCTTTGTCCAACTGGACAGAGCTGAAATCCAATACATGAGTCGGATCATCGTGATACTTCCGGAGCATAGACACGTGGAATACCGGGTGAAATCCTGCTAGGCTGGGAGGCAATGCAAGCTCATAAGTAACCTCCCCAACTCGCCGCAATATATCAAAAGGACCAATGAACCTCGGGCTCAGCTTTTCCTTCTTCCCGAACCTCATGAGACCCTTCATAGGCGATACCCGAAGCAAGACCTGCTCACCAACCATAAACGCCAAATCACGAACCTTACGGTCTGCATAACTCTTCTGCCTGGAATGGGTTGTGCGAAGTCTCTCTTGAATCACCTTCACCTTATCCAGGGTATCCTGGACCAAATTTGTACCCAACAATCGAGTCTCGCCCGGCCTCAAACATCCCACTGGGGACCGACACCGCATACCATACAAAGCCTCATACGGTGCCATCTGAATGCTGGACTGGTAACTGTTGTTGTAAGCAAACTCTGCAAGTGGCAAGTATCGGTCTCATGACCCTCCAAACTCCATCACACAGGAACGGAGCATATCCTCAAGAATCTAAATTGTGCGCTCGGACTAGCCGTCCATATGAGGGTGAAAGGCTGTGCTGAACTCCACCCTAGTACCCAACTCCTGCTGTACGGCTCTCCAAAACCGTGATGTGAACTGTGTACCTCTGTCTGAAATGATGGATACTGGAAGACCATGAAGGCGGACAATCTCTCTGATATAAATCTCAGCCAACCTCTTCGAAGAGTATGTAGTCAGCACCAAAATGAAATGGGCTGACTTGGCCAGCCGATCCACGATCACCCAAATAGCATCGAACTTCCTCAAAGTCCGAGGAAGTCCAACCACAAAGTCCATGGTGATCCGCTCCCACTTCCACTCTGGGATCTCCAATCTCTGATGTAATCCACCCGGTCTATGATGCTCATATTTAACCTGCTGATAGTTGAGACACTTGGCCACAAACCCAACTATGTCCTTTTTCATTCTTCTCCACCAATAGTGCTGCCTCAAGTCCGGGTACATCTTCGCGGCACCCGGATGAATGGAGTACCGCGAGCTATGGGCCTCCTCAAGAATCAACTCCCGAAGCCCATCTACATTGGGCACATAGATCCGGCCCTGCATCCTCATCACACCGCCATCACCAATAGTCACATCTCTGGCATCATCTTGCCGAACCCTATCCTGAAGAACTAGAAGATGAGGATCATCATACTAGCATTCCCTGATACGGTCATAAAGAGAAGACCGAGCAACCACACAAGCTAATACTCAGCTAGGCTCTGAAATATCCAATCTCACAAACTGGTCGGCTAAGGCCTGAACATCTAAGGCTAAGGGCCTCTCAGCTGCCGGAAGATATGCCAATCTCCCCAGACTCTCTGCCCGGCGACTCAAGGCGTAGGCCACTACATTGGCCTTTCCCGGGTGGTATAATATAGTGATATCATAGTCTTTAGGTAGATCCAACCACCTCCGCTGACGCAAATTAAGGTCCTTCTGCCTGGACAAGTACTGCAAACTCCGGTGATCAGTGTAACTCTCACAGGGAACATCGTACAAATAATGATGCTAGATCTTCAGGGCGTGAACAATAGCTGCTAATTAGAGATCATGAACTGGATAATTCTTCTCATGCACCTTCAACTGTCTAGACGCGTAGGCAATCACCCTACCGTCCTGCATCAATACCGCTCCAAGGCCAATTTTCGAGGCATCACAATAGACAGTGTATGACCTTGAACCTGTAGGCAATACTAATACTGGGGATGTAGTCAAAGCTGTCTTGAGCTTCTGAAAGCTCTGCTCACACTCCTCGATCCACCTGAACGGAGCACCCTTCTGGGTTAGCCTGGTCATAGGTGCTGCAATGGATGAGAATCCCTCCACATAGCGATGGTAATACCCCACCAAACCAAGGAAACTGCGGATCTCCTTAGCTGATGACGGTCTAGGCCAACTTTGCACTGCCTCCACCTTCTTCGGATCTACCTTGATCCCATCACAAGACACTATGTGGCCCAAGAATGCCAATGAATCAAGCCAGAATTCACACTTTGAAAATTTTGTATACGACCTCTTCTCCCTCAAAGTCTGAAGCACGGTCCTCCGGTGCTGCTCATGATCTTCCTGAGACCGGGAATATACCAGGATGTCATCAATAAACACAATGACAAAGGAATCAAGATAAGGACGGCATACACTATGCATCAAATGCATAAGGGCTGCTGGGGCATTGGTCAGCCCAAATGACATGACAAGAAACTCATAGTGACCATATTTGGTCCTGAAAGCAGTCTTCGGGATATCCGGCTCCCGAATCTTCAACTGATGATATCCAGAACGCAAGTCAATCTTGGAAAACACCCTGGCACCCTGTAACTGATCAAATAAGTCATCAATGCGAGGCTAAGGATACCTGTTCTTCACTGTAACCTTGTTCAATTGTCCATAATCAATACACATACGCATAGAACCATCCTTCTTCTTCACAAATAAGACTGGAGCACCCCAAGGTGATACACTGGGCCTGATGAAGCCCTTATCAAGAAACTCCTGCAACTGCTCCTTCAACTCCTTTAATGCAGGAGGAGCCATACGATATAGAGGAATAGAGATGGGCTGAGTGCCCGACAATAAATCAATGCCAAAATCAATATCTCTGTTGGGTGGCATGCCTGGAAGATCAGCTAGAAACACATATGGGAAGTCCCTCACTACTGGAACTAACTCAACTATAGGTGTATCAATACTGACATCTCTCACATAGGCCAAATACGCATCACACCCCTTCTCAACCATTCGCTGAGCCTTAAGAAATTAAATGACCTGCGGGGAGTATACTCTAAGGTACATCTCCACTCTAAGCTCGGCAAACCTAGCATAGCTAGCGTCACGGTCTTAGCGTGACAATTAAGAATAGCATAATGGGGAAACAATCAGTCCATGCCCAAGATAACATCAAAATCTACCATACTGAGAAATAACAAATCGGCTCTAGTCTCAAAACCACTAAGAGCAATCAAACACGACCGATATACGCAGTTCACAACGAGAGAATCTCCCACAGGAGTAGATACATAAATAGGGGAACTCAATGAATTCCGAGATATCCCCAAATGTGGGGCAAAATAAGAAGACACATATGAATACGTAGAGCCTGGGTCAAATAATACTGATGCATCCCTATGACAGACGGGGACGATACCTGTGATAACTGAATCTGAAGAAACAGCCTCGGAACGGGTTGGAAGGGCATAGTACCTGGCCTGGCCTCCCCCTCTAGGGCGACCTCAACCTCCCCGACCTCCACCTCGAGCTGGCTGAGGAGGTGGGGTAG
>AWOL01S0003175.1:271654-292615 GCA_000715115.1 Nicotiana otophora | reverse complement strand
TTTGGTCCTACATTAGTTTGCTTACGATGCATTTTTATGTACGAAAATATAGGGTGTAACAGGTAGGGTGTTAGTCGGCTTTCAAGGAGTGTCGTGCTCGCATGGCTCGGACACAAGGAAGGACAACCAATGCCTCAAGTCAACATTAATCAATTCCCCTCCCTTAAATCTAAGAATTTTTCTTTGGACACAAGAGGGACGACATCATCTCTGGAACTATCACGGAATGCCAACATCAAGTTTCCATCCACCATCAACTACATCACTGGCCACACGGCCTAACTCTGCACCCTCTCAATTCTGTAATATTGTTTGAGAGGGACTCTAACATTCTCTCCTCTAGGTTTGCAGGTGCATCATCTTGGGACTTGATGGGAGATAATATCTGATGCCAGACTTTGTAGAGCATCAGTCAGATAATCAGGGGAGTAGTGGTTTTATAATGAACTCCATAATTTTTCATGACTTCACTGCTCTCACCACTTTTCTATATTTTGATCAGAACTTTGTTCCCATTTGTCAACTAGGGACGATCATTGTCACGACCCCAATTTCCCACCTGAGGATGTCGTGATGGCACTTAGTCTCTAAGACTAGATAAACCTAACACATGCTGATTTAATAACAGAATTGAACTATTTAATCATTAATCATAAACCATTAAATGATATACATATCCGCAAGCGGCCAATAGTTATACATTTCTCAAACTCGGTAGTACGGAGTCATAAGCACTGCTGAAACACACTAGAATTTCTAAACACAATACTGTTTTGAATTACAATTTAATAGTAGCATAATGAAGTAAGATGGTGACTCTGAGGCCTGCGAACATCAAGCAGGTATACCTTGAAGTCTCCCGTCGCGCAGACGCAACTCTCAACAAGACGATCAGAATACCTAGATCTGCACAAAATGTGCAGAAGCGTAGCATAAGTACACCACAACGGTACCTAGTAAGTATCAAGCCTAACCTCGGTAGAGTAGCGATGAGGCCAGGTCAAGACACCTACTAGACATAGAAACATGTTCAAGATATACATAAGCTAACCATGGAAAGAGCATCCATGTAAGATCAACGACAGAAAGATTATTAATTTACAACCAATAATGAAGTAATAGAAACACAAATGGCAGCAAGTAGTAAACGAATAATAAAGAAACAACATAATTAGAACACCAATGAGATGTAAATGAACTCAAATAAGGAAAAATGAATGACAACGCAAATAATCAAATCTCTCTCAACGCTCCCGAGGCACTACACCTTATAAACAAAAAGTCATGAACCACAATTTCTAAATCTTACACACATGGCACATAGTGCCCACAATAACAATTATCTTCGCACGGCAAAGCCCACGTATTACCATGTACTTTGCAACCGTGACAACTATCAATTTAGATGAATGATAGATATATTTAAACACCATAAATCATAATAACAATCTTGAATAAAGTAAGGTGTCAAATGAAATAATGAGTTTATTTTAAAAATCAGTAAAGTAAAATAATATACAATTTGTACGAAACAGAGTATTGGATGGGTTTAGTTTAGAAATCAATAAAATTGAGTAAAAATATCCTTTTTAAACAAAGCAAAACATCTGTTAAATTAACAAATTAAATATAGAATTTGTTAAAGAGAAATATGATAACAATTTTAAGTAAGGTAAACATCTAACAAGGTAATAAGTTTAATTTGAGAACCCAATTGTAGTGAAAGTGCGATAATTATTTAAAATAATAAGGCACCGAGTGAGATAACGAGTTCTATCTTAAGAGGCACATAGAATAAATCATGTTAGTATAAGATAGTGACTCCACGCAATTAAAGCCACATTGACAATCAATTCACCAAGTTATAGCGGAAGCACATATTGGTATGTTAAAGCAACACAACAAATCACGTAGAATGCATTACTCACACAAGAAACAACAATCGTTCCAACACCAATATAACAACGAATAAACAAACACAATCAAAATGCTGATGAATGATTGAAGGAAGAACAATGACCGTTCAAATCTATATGTTGTTCCAACATGGAATATACAATGAAAATCACAACTGAGGTACCGGGGTCATTATATTCATATTTCACAATTTCAATCACAATTTTCCTTATATCACCACGTGAGCCTTACATTTAGTTTTAAAAATTATTTTTTCCTAAAAGATACACGCATTTTAGCCCACTTTATCTCACTACGTGGCTTCAAGTATGTCACGACCCAATACCCACTATAGGCCATGATGGCGCCCAACGACGCCGTTAGGCAAGCCAATGGTGAACCATCTGAATAACTATTCATTTTATTACATTTTAAATCATAAGTTTTATTAAATAAAGAATTTAATGCATTTAAAATCAGGGATATATACAATTTTAGTAAGATATAAAAATAAAAGGTGACAATATTAATGAAAAAATCCTTAACATCTACTAGAATATCCAAAAACCCGGTGTCACAAGTACATGAGAGTCTACTAAGGAATGCAATAATAATATCTGGAATATAAAATAGACAGGATAAAGTAAATAAATATGATGTAGACTCTGTGGGCTGCGGTGCATAGGATAGGAAGCAGCTCACCATAAAATCCTCTCAGTAGTTGCACCTACGCGTGCGCCAAGATACCACCAAATGAACCGTCAGATCCTGCACATCTAGTGCAGAAGTGTAGCATGAGTACGTAAATCAACGCGTACTCATTAAGTATCTAGCCTAACCCCGAAGAAATAGTGACAAGGGGTCGACATTGACACATACTAGTGGTCCAATAAATCAAATATAATAAAGTAGTCAAGTATGAAACATGGTAAGTAATAGTGAGAATAGATTTAGGCAGATAATAAGATCTCCGACTGAATAGTAAACACAAAGTCCTCAAATACCGGATACCTCCTCAAATGAAATACGTAATGGTCAACACTAAATCAACGATCACATCTCAAGTCAGGAAAACTCAAGAGTACACGGACTCCTTATCAAGTGTTTGGCCCGACCCCATAAGAGTATTTCATAGAACTGCCGAGACGAACGGCCCGATCCCATAAGAGTGTGATACATAATCATGTCGAGGAGAACGAACCAATCCCATAAGAATATGATACATGATACTGCAGAGGCGAACGGTCTGATCCCATAAGAATATGTTACTCTGCCGAGAAGAACGGCCCGATCCCATAAAAGTGAGTTACATGATACCGCCGAGGCGAACAGCCTGATCCGATAAGAGTATTGTTGAGGCGCTCAACCCGATTCCATATGAATATGAGACTTTGATGGGTCACTGACCCCACTCACAAATATACGTGTGAGTTATAAAATTCAAGAAAAACTATTAGACGAATACGCACAACGCGGAAGAAATCCTTAAAAGGAAAGTACAATTTTTGCGGCTAATCAAAAAGCTAGTAAAGTATCTAAAATAGCAAGTTTGATACCCTACACGAGTCTAGCCTCAGGCTAAATGTAAATTAAAGCACTTAAACAGGGAACAATAACTCAAATAGTACAATTTAAGCATGGCGTGAGTCTATGTCTACCCGGACATAATCAGGAATTCTAATACGCACGGACACTCGTCACATCATACATGTGTAGCTCCCATAGCATGTAGCACATAATATATATAATACCTACAAGGTAAATTCCCCCTCACAAGGTTAGACAAGAGACTTACCTCGCTTCGAAGTTCTATAACTGGCTCCAACACTTCTTTAACACCTTAAACCTATGCTCATCGATCCGAATCTAGTCAAAAAATATGCAAATCAATAAAAATATACTCCAATACTCATAATTAAACAATTTCAATTTATAACAATTCCCAACTCCGCTCGAAAAGTGTCACGACCCAAACCGATGGGCCGTGACGAGCACCCGGTACCGTACTCAACCGAGTACCAACATAACCTATCTTTCGTATCATTCCATCATAGGTAAATGAACCGGAGTAAAGAATGAGGGAATAAACTTATACATATGACATACTGGCCTATAAGACCAAAAAGATCACTCGTAAACTGAACATAGGCCGACAAGGCCATACAATCTTTTATATACATGACATATGTCTACAAGCCTCTAAGAATACATAATTGTCATAAAGGTCGGGACAGAGCCCCGCCATACCAAACAATACACATCTAAATCATACTGACCAACCAAGCAACTCCGGAGCAAATGGAGTGCACCAACATCTTCCGCTGAGCTGATCGCCTACTTGGAGGACTCTCGACCTGTCTATCGAGACCTACGGGCATGAAATACAGCGTCCCCGGCAAAAGGGATGTCAGTCCAAATAATTTACCGAGTATGTAAGGAATAAAAATCAGTAAATAATAGACATAAGAGAAATATGGAGTAAAAGACTCGACATGTACGTCTGCATAGCTCTGTGAATCATTTTATTTTTTTTAATGTCATGCATATGTGTATAAATATCATACCATGCATAGGTATATGCGTTCATAACATTATCAAGCCTCTGAGGGCATCCCATCATATCATTTCGGCCATTGTGGGAAAATCATCAACGTATACCAGCTGATCAGGTGGTGGTGCGTATATAACTCCATAACCTTTTCCCATATCCCGTATACATATAATATACGCGTATATAACGCCATATGGTCATGGGTCAATGTACATGTATAAATGCATGAAATGCATAAAAATTATGTTAATAAGATTTCTTGGATTGTCATAAAATCAATATGCCTTTCAGATAAACTTTGTCAAATACGTATTTTTCTGAGACCCATGAATAGAAGATATAATAATATTTCACATGGGGAATCAATAAAATAGACACCCTTAATACTTCTATGAATAGAGTCATTTATGAAAATTGTGCATTTACTCATTTCGTTTGTATCGTATGGATCATGCCAAAAGAAAGAAGGGATAGCCTTAACTTACCTGAACCGATTCTCTTGACAATCCTTATAACACACACCAATCATGATGAAACACATGACGACGAGATCAAAATAGGGAACAATCCGTATGATATTCTTGAGAAAGATTATACCGTGTTCTCTTTGAATTGCAAATCCCGTTGCTATTATGCAGTATAACTTCATAATAATTCCTTTGTTGAAGATCCGATTCTTGGAGATTTTGATGTAAGCATCTCCATTTTGTGTGAATTAGATCGCTATTTTTTATGGATTTTCTTGCTGAAACTCATCCATCACTTAAAAGATATAAGTATCTACATTTTGTGACTTAGAGAAGTCTTTATGTCTTGGTGGTATGGGCCCCACCTTGACAAGTATGACTAGGCCAAAAAAATGTCCACTTATGCCACCTTTCAACCTAATTTAAGAGTCATATTTTAGGTCTTTTATCCAACTCATGGGCTGCCACGTTGGTGGCCCTTAATCTTATCCAAATAATTCATTCCCTTTCCTTAATTAACTAGGTAATGTTCCATTACCCAATAATTAATCGATTACCCACATAATTAAGAATTATCTCAATTTACTTAAAATACTACTTACTTTTAACACACTTTATACACCTCACTACCATGGTCATGTGGTACCTTGTATGGTATTAGTCCATAAATAGCGGGTATTTTAGCTCGAGCCGTATTTTATCGTAAAATGTCAAACTTCGATGAAATTCATTTTCTTCGATTTGCTTACCTCTCTCCTTCATGAATTTACTCATCACTTGGTTGAAATAGCATAATTCTTATAATCGCAAAATAATTCCATTCCCGAAATTACGTCAATTATTTTACTACGAAACTTTAACGTACGAAAATGCGGGATGTAATATCTCATTTCTGAGCTTTCATCAATTTATTTATGGCGTACTTTCACATACGAAAATATGGGATGTAACAAAAAGTCAACAAAGTCAACCTTCGGGCCTACATGCCCGGATTCCAAAAATTTTCAAAGATAAATATTACTCATAACACCACGAACTCAAATATATAATTTATTCCCAATTCCATGTCTAATTTCGTGGTAAAGATTCCAAAATACCTAATTCTAGGTTTTTTCCGAAAATCCCAAAATGTTTATAAATTTTCATGTTCAAATCAACATATAATCCATGTATTGAACTCGCAATGTGTAGAAATAACTTACCCCGAGGTTGATGATGAAAATGGCTCTTCCAAATCGCCCAAGAAAGAGAGAAATGAGTTGAAAATGAAAAAATCCCGACCTTGCAAGCTTATAATCTGCCCAAGCGCCCTTCTTTGCGAACACGGCCTTACCCTCACGTTCGTGAAGCACAACCAGCTTCTACTCCAAAATCTTTCTTCGTGATCGCGATGACAGGCTCGCGAACGTGATGCCTTACCAGGCCTGACCATCACGAACGCGACCCCATTCTCGCGAACGCGGAGCATCCTTTCCCCCAGGGCCAACTTCTCTTACGCGAACACAACCAGGCATCGCGAACGCGGAGCACCCTTGCCCAACCATTCGCAAATGCGACTTCCTTATCATGAAGGCATTGAACAAAAAGGCCTCTAGTCCAAATATTTCTTTGCGAACGCGTCTCTCCCTCCGCGTTAGCGAAGAACAAAACCTGCAACAACAAATCATCCAAACTTGGTCCAAAACTATCCTGAAACACACCCCAGACCCTCGGGACCCTGTCCAATCATACCAACCAGTCCCAAGACATGAAATGAACCCGCTTGAGGCCTCAAATCACACCAAATAACATCCAAAGTATGAATCGACGATCAAAACCCTTCTTTCAACTTTCAAACTTTCAAACTTTGCCAAACGCGTCCGAATTAAACTTAAACATCCCGTAATAACACCAAACTTTACGTGCAAGTCACCAATCATAATACGAACCTATTCCAAGGCTAGAAATCCTAAACGAACATCGATAACACCAAAGTCCACTTCAACTCAAACTTACAAAATTCTACAACCTTCAAAATGCCAACTTTCCACTATAAGCGTCGAAACGCTTCCGGACCATCCGATACCCAATCCAAATATACGCCCAACTCCAAAATCATCATACTAACCTATTGGGACCTTCAAATCTCGATTCCGAGATCGTTTAGTCAAAAGTCAAACCTTGGTTATCTCTTCCAACTCAAAACTTTCGAATTGAGAATTTCCCTTCTAAATCAACTCCGAACTTCCTGAAATTCAATTCCGACTACGTGTAAAAGTCATAAAACATGAAGTGAATCTACTCAAGGCTCCAAACCGCTGAACGACGCGCTAGAGATCAAAACGACCGGTTGGGTCATTACAAAGTAGTTTCCCTACTAGCAACACGCGTATCAAGCCTACCTTATCGCAACTGCACGCATATCAACCCCTCGCCTTATACTACTGCATGCGTATTTATATCACAACACAATCACAACTCGCACCAAGTGCCCATATGCCTCAACTTGCCACAAAGTCAATAACACCAATGTTTCCCCAACAAATAGCCCATGGCTCAACCAAAAATATGTATAGGAATTTGAACAATAACAAAATGAACCAGAATGCTCAACAAGGTATCTCAACAATTAACAACTTCGCCTCATTGTGATAACAGCAATTACAACTTCAACCCCAATAACTCAACAAAATGATATTCCACGATATAACAACTTCAATTAAAAGTGATTGAACAATTAGGAGGTAACAAGACAATAAATAAGGTAATAACTTCAACTAAAGCATATAAGAGCAAAATAACAAGAGGTAGAACAAGTGCTAATAACGTCAAATAGAGCATGTAAGAGTAAATTAACAATGAGAGATATAACATGTTATGACAATTCAATTAAAGGAATGGAAAGAGTGTAGATAACCTAAACCGGTCAAATACCATATATAACCCGTGTACTCACTCGTCACCTTGCGTACACGGCTTTCACATAACACAAATTGCACAATAAACCCAAATTCTAAGGGGTAGTTTCCCCCACACAAAGTTAGGCAAGATACTTACCTCAACTAGGCCAATTCAACACTCAAAAATAGCTTTCCCCAATTGTTCGTCTCCAGACGGCTCAAATCTAACCAAAAATGACTTAATAACATCAAAAAATGCAAGAGAAACCAATTATAAATAAAGCTATGATATTTACATTTTTCCCAAAAAATCAACAAAAGTAAACCCTGGGCTCGCCCGGTCAAAACCCAGGTCCAAGGGTAGATTCCGACTATCCATAACCCCACGAGTCCATAAATGTGTTTTATTTTCAAATCCGAGTCCAAATCGACTCTCAAATCTCAATTCTTCATTTTTCAAAACCTTGGTAAAATTTTCCAATTTTCCTCTTTGATTCTCATAAATTTGATGTTACATATAAGATATATTCATAAAATATAGTTGGATATTGACTAGAATAACTTACCCAATATTTGTAGATGTAAATCCCATCTAAAATCGCCCAAAACCGAGCTCCAAAACCTTGTGAGAAAAAGTAACTAATTTTCAAAATAAGAAAAATATGCAGCAGATGTCCCAGGTAGATCCAGGTCCTAGATGATCTTGAAATCCAGGTTTGATAAGCCCAACACGATCCATGCGAGATTACATCCAAGATAGCCTCTTGAATCACCCAATTTGGTCTTAACACGAGGGAGATATGATGTTTTGAAGTTTAAAAAGAAATCTGAAAGTTTCAATGGCATTTTCGTAATTATTTACACCAGGAAAAAAACATCAATAAGAAAATCTTCGTTTTAGCATCCAAAAGTCATTCGAAACCTCCCGAACACAAATCATATATGTATTTCAATAATTAAACACGCTACGAACCTGCTCGCACACTCAAAACACTGAAAAGAGGTCATCTTCATCCGATAAGGTGGGCTTGATACATGTATTGCTAGTAGGGGAACTACTTCAAGCCAAGCGGTGTGATAAGGTGGGCTAGAACACGGGTGGCTATTTCGGAAAAATAATTTTCAAAACTAAATACAAGGCTCTCGCGGTGATATAAGGAAATATTGTGATTGAAATTGAGAAATGCAAATACGAGGTGGTACCACGGTTGTAATTCTTAATTTAATGTCTCATTTACCTCACTTGTATTTGTCTATATTGTTCCTTGATGTCCTTAATATATGTTCCTTCCTGGTTGCCTTCATTGCTTTAAATTCAGTTGTAGATTATCTTGTTGTATTGCTTTATTGCCTCATTTTCCTCATTTCCTTTGTTAGATTATACTATACTTGTTTAGTTTCTTTTTCTTATCCTAGTATGTGTCTTGACCAGGCTTCGTCACTACTTTTTTGAGGTTAGGCTTGATACTTACTGGATACCATTGTGGTGTACTCATACTACTCTTCTACACATTTTTGTGCAGATGCAGGTACCTCGACCCATGCTAGGCACTAGTGAGTAGAGCATCCAGTTTGGAGACTCCAAGGTACACTTGCCCAGTGTTCGCAGGCCTCAGAGTCACCCTTTGTCCTTGTTTTTCTATTGCTTACTCTTTACTTAGAAAGTGATGCATTAGGGATTTTTAGTATATCCGTGTAGAGCTTATGACTAAGTCTCTCCAAATTTTGGGAGTTATTTTTAGCGGTATTGTTGAGTTCTTTTATGATAGCTAGTTGGTTTAAATTTAAAGTTCTATTATTATTTCCTCTATTTCTCCATGCATGTTAGGCTTACCTAGTCTTTCAGACTAGGTGCCATCACGACATCCTAAGGGAAAAAATTATGGTCATGACAAGTTGGTATTAGAGCTCTAATTTTATAGGTGTTACAAGTCATAAGCAGTTTAGTAGAGTCTCGCGGATCGGTATGGAGATATCTGTACTTATCTTCGAGAGGCTACGAAACTGTTAGGAAACTTCACTTCTTTGATTCCTTATCATGAGAATTTGTTGACTTTGAAATTATAAATTTGTCTTTCTATTCTCTCACAGATGGTGAGGACACGCATTGCTGGATCTAACGATAAGACCTCTGCGCCCCTTGCTAGAGCCGCGAGAGGCCGGGGCCGGGGTAGAAGCCGAGTAGGGGCATGTGGTACAGCTAGAGCACCTGCCTGAGTTGCGATAGAGGAGCCACCAATAGGTCTAGTTGGGGGGCAGGAACCCGAGGTGATTGTTGCCACCTTTGCACTTCAGGAGATCCTCGCACAATTCTTGAACATGTCCAGTACTCTAGCTCATGCAGAGTTGATTCCACTTGCATCAACCACATCTCAGGCTGGGGGAGGATCTCAGACTCTCGCGGCCCGTACTCCAAAGGAGCGGGTCCATGTTAATCAGGTCCTAGAGGTTGTGCTAGCGTAGCCTATTGTTCCGATTTAGCCTGAGGTTAGGGCAGTGGCATATGAGGAGGAGAAACTTAGACTTGAGAGGTTCAAGAAGTATCATCCTCCTACTTTTAATGGCCTAGCTACAGAGGATGCACAAGGTTTTCTAGAAAAGTGCCACCGTATTCTCCGCAGCATGGGCATTGTGGAGACGAGCGGTTCGCTTTCACAGGCCATGGTTGTCGCTCCAGCTGCCGCTCCACCTGCATAGCCAACTAATGGTGAAGGACAAGCGGGTAGGGGTCTCCCTAGGGAGGGAGGCTAGGCCAGATTCTATGCTTTTTCGGGTAGGACGGGGCGCTCGCATTAGACACAGTTATCACAGGTATTGTTCCAGTTTTTCATAGAGATACAATAGTCTTATTTGATCCAGGCTCTACTTATTCATACGTGTCATCTTACTTTGCTCTGTATATGGATATATCTCGTGATTTTTTGAGTTCTCCTGTATATGTGGAAATTCTTGTGGGAGATTCTATTATTGTGGACCATGTGTATCGGCCATGTTTAGTTGTTTTTAGTGGTTTTGAGACAAGAGTTGATCTATTGTTACTCAGTATGGTAGACTTTGATGTTATGGATATGGACTGCTTGTCGCCTTATCATGCTATTCTGGATTGTCATGCCAAGACTGTGACACTAGTTATGCCAGGTTTTCCATGGTTAGAGTGGAGGATTACATTGGATTATGTAGGATAGTAGGGTTGTGTCCTTCCTTAAGGCACAATAGATGGTTGAGAAGGGGTGTGATGCATACTTAGCCTTTGTGAGAGATGTCAGTGCTGATACTCCTACCGTTGAGTCAGTACCGTTAGTGAGAGACTTCCCAGATGTATTTCCAGCATATCTTCCAGGAATGCCGTCCGATAGAGATATTGATTTTGGTATTGACTTTTTGTCGGGCACTCAACCCATTTCAATTCCACCATATCGTATGGCACCAACGGAGTTGAAGGAGTTGAAGGGGCAATTGCAAGAGTTGCTTGATAAGGGCTTCATTCGGCCTAGTGTGCCACCTTGGGGTGCTCCAGTTCTGTTTGTGAAGAAGAAGGATGGTTCTATGCGCATATGTATTGATTATCGGCAGTGGAACAAGGTTACAATGAAGAACATGTACCCATTGCCATGCATTGATGACTTATTTGATCAGTTGCAGGGTGCCAGATTGTTCTCAAAGATCGATTTACGGTCAAGGTATCATCAGTTGAAGATTCGAGATCCGGATATCCCGAAGACTGCCTTCAGAACTCGGTATGGTCACTACGAGTTTCTTGTGATATTATTTGGGCTTACCAATCCCCCAGCAGCATTCATGCAACCGAGGAGAAACATCTTCCAGCCATATCTTAATTCTTTTGTCATTGTGTTTATTGACGACATCTTGGTGTACTCCCACAGCCGGGAGGATCATGAGCAACATTTGAGGATTGTGCTCCAAAACTTGAGAGAAAAGAAGGTGTATGCAAAATTCTCAAAGTGTGAATTCTAGCTTGATTCGGTGGTGTTTTTAGGTCATGTGGTATCGAGTGAGGGGGTTAAGGTAGATCCGGAGAAGATTGAAGCAGTTCAGAGTTGGCTCAGACTGTCTTTAGCTATTGAGATCTAGAGTTTCCTTAGTTTGGCCGGGTATTATCATCGTTTCATAGAGGGTTTGTCATCCATTGCTGCAACTATGGCCAAATTGACCTAGAAGGGTGCTCCTTTCAGATGGTCCGAGGAGTGTGAGGAGAGCTTTCCAAAGCTCAAGACTGCTTTGACTACAACCTCAGTGTTGGTTGTTGCCTACGGGTTCCGGGTTTTACTGTTACACCCCATGTTTTCGTACGTAAAAGTACGCCATAAGTAAATTGATGAAATCTTGAAAATAAGATATTACATTCCGCATTTTCGTACGTTAAAGTTTCGTCGTAAGGTAATCGACCTATGTTCGGGAAGGGATTATTTTGAAATTATAAGCATTATGCTATTTCAAACAAGTAACGAGAAATGCATGACGGTGAGAGGATAAGCAAATCGAAGAAAATGAGTTTCGTCGAAATTTGACAATTTTGGATAAAATACCGTCCGGGCTATAATACCCGATATTTATGGACTAGTACCATACAAAGTACCACGTGGCCATGATAGTAAGGTGTACAAGGTATGTTAAAAGTGAGTAGTGGGATATTACCTAATTAATTAAGGGAATTTGGTGGATAATTAACTAAGACTACGGATAAGCTTAAGGAGCCTAAACGTGGCAGCAAAGGCCATTATGTAAGTGTGACTCTTAAGGTCATATAATAAGGTGGCAAATTTTGAAGACTTTGTGGCCAACTCATCCACTAAAGTGGGGCCCCCTCAATAACATAAATATCAATCTTCCTAATTCATTAAAGGGAGATGGGTTAGATATTTAACAAAGTAACAGATGGAAATTCTCAAACAAGAATTCTTATCAACCCCTACAATGTTATAGCAACGTGACTTGCAAATCTAAGGGATCCCGGTACAATCTTTCTCAAGAATATCATACGGATTTTCCCCTACTTTGATCCGCCGTTACGTGTTGTCGCAATTGACGTGTGTTAGAGGGATTGTCAAGAGAATCGGCTCAGGTGTGTTAAGGCTATCCCTTCTTACCTTTTGGAATGATCCATACGATACAAACGAAACAAGTAAATGCACAATTTTCATAAATGACTCTATTCATAGTTGTACTAGGGGTGTCTATATTATTGATTCCCTATGTGAATTGTTATTATATCTTCTGTTTATGGGTCTCAGAAAAATACGTATTTGATAAAGTTTATCCGAAAGGCATATTGATTTTATGACATTCCGAGAAATCTTATTAACGTTTTTCATATGCATTTCATGCATTTATACATGCACATTGACCCATGACCAGATGGCGTTATATACGCGTATATATATGTATATGGGATATGGAAAAGGTTACGGCGTTATAAACGCAGCACCACCTGATCAGCTTGTATACGTTGATGATTTGCCCACAATGGCTGAAATGATATGATGAGATGCCCTCAGAGGCTTGATGATGTTATGAACGTATATACCTGTGCATGGTATGACATTTATACATATATGCATGACATTATAAAAATGAAATGATTCCCGGAGCTATGCAGACATACATGTCGAGTCCTTTACTCCATGTTTCTCTTATGTCTATTATTTACTGGTTTTCATTCCTTACATACTCGGTATATTATTTGTGCTGACGTCCCTTTTGCCTGGGGACACTGTGTTTCATGCCCGCAGGTCTCGATAGACAGGTCAAGAGTCCTCCAAGTAGGCGATCAGCTCAACGGAAGATGTCGGTGCACTCCATTTGCTCTAGAGTTGCTTGTTTGGTTAGTATGATTTAGATATGTATTGTTTGGTATGGCAGGGCTCTGTCCCGACCTTTATGAAAATTATGTATTCTTAGAGGCTTGTAGATAGATGCCATGTATATGAAAGATTGTATGGCCTTGTCGGCCTATGTTCAGTGTATGAGTNATCAATCTCCCTAATTCATTAAAGGGAGATGGGTTAGATATTTAACAAAGTAACAGATGGAAATTCTCAAACAAGAATTCTTATCAACCCCTACAATGTTATAGCAACGTGACTTGCAAATCTAAGGGATCCCGGTACAATCTTTCTCAAGAATATCATACGGATTTTCCCCTACTTTGATCCGCCGTTACGTGTTGTCGCAATTGACGTGTGTTAGAGGGATTGTCAAGAGAATCGGCTCAGGTGTGTTAAGGCTATCCCTTCTTACCTTTTGGAATGATCCATACGATACAAACGAAACAAGTAAATGCACAATTTTCATAAATGACTCTATTCATAGTTGTACTAGGGGTGTCTATATTATTGATTCCCTATGTGAATTGTTATTATATCTTCTGTTTATGGGTCTCAGAAAAATACGTATTTGATAAAGTTTATCCGAAAGGCATATTGATTTTATGACATTCCGAGAAATCTTATTAACGTTTTTCATATGCATTTCATGCATTTATACATGCACATTGACCCATGACCAGATGGCGTTATATACGCGTATATATATGTATATGGGATATGGAAAAGGTTACGGCGTTATAAACGCAGCACCACCTGATCAGCTTGTATACGTTGATGATTTGCCCACAATGGCTGAAATGATATGATGAGATGCCCTCAGAGGCTTGATGATGTTATGAACGTATATACCTGTGCATGGTATGACATTTATACATATATGCATGACATTATAAAAATGAAATGATTCCCGGAGCTATGCAGACATACATGTCGAGTCCTTTACTCCATGTTTCTCTTATGTCTATTATTTACTGGTTTTCATTCCTTACATACTCGGTATATTATTTGTGCTGACGTCCCTTTTGCCTGGGGACACTGTGTTTCATGCCCGCAGGTCTCGATAGACAGGTCAAGAGTCCTCCAAGTAGGCGATCAGCTCAACGGAAGATGTCGGTGCACTCCATTTGCTCTAGAGTTGCTTGTTTGGTTAGTATGATTTAGATATGTATTGTTTGGTATGGCAGGGCTCTGTCCCGACCTTTATGAAAATTATGTATTCTTAGAGGCTTGTAGATAGATGCCATGTATATGAAAGATTGTATGGCCTTGTCGGCCTATGTTCAGTGTATGAGTGATCGTTTTAGTCTTATAGGCCAGTATGTCAAATGTATAAATTTTTATATCAGATTGGGTCGTCTTATATTGAGTATTCCCTTATGTTTATTCTAGTTAACCAATTACGGCTCATTTGGCCCATTTAGCAATGACAGTACGATAAGATTGATATGTAATGTTGGTTCTCGGTTGAGTAAGGCACCGGGTGCCTGTCGCGGCCCATCAGATTGGGTTGTGATAAAAGTGGTATCAGAGTAGTTCTATCCTTGGGAGTCTACAAGCCGTGTCTAGTAGAGTCTTGTTTATGGGTGTGTTGTGCACCACACTTATAAGTAGGAGGCTACAAAGCATTTAAGACTGTCACTCTTTCTTCTTACTCTAGATCGTGTGGTAGAGCTCAGTTGTAAGAACTCAATTTTCTAAACTCTATCTTATTGATAATACGACAATGCCTAACATCCAGCAAGACAGTTTATAAGAGATATAGTTGTGGAAGAGTTGAGTCAGAGAAACTCGATTTTGCATGATTCTTGTGATGAGTAAATGTAAGGTCTTCAGAAGATCATGCGTGTACTAAAATGTGTAAGGTTCTTGATAAGGAACTTTAAGGTGAGAATATTTATCCACTCTTATGGTAAAAAGGAATAAAAGGATCGGAAGGTAGATACAAGTTTCACCAAGTAAAAGAAGCAAGATGAAAAAGGGTACGAGCTACTCAACTAATGAAGATTATCGCAGAGGAATAAATATAAGCCTTTTGAGTTACCTTCAACAATAACAGAGGTATGTACACCCATCTCATTTATGCCCTAAGGGGGCTAACAGAAGTAGTATAAGAGAAGGTAGGATATCAGGATCTAGCTGGGGTTAGGGTAACCCACAATGGTGGATGGGTTGTTAGCGTTAACTGACATTTCCAAAGGATATTGCAAAAGTGCTAATAGATCTCCTTATGAGACGCCCAGATGGTGCGCTCTAAAATAGTACAACTAGATATGAGTACTACAAATATAGGCATTGGAAGACTGGAAAGGATGAATATTATCTTAGTGTTATTCCCGTCCCTAGTAGAGAAAACATGTTAGGCAACCCTAAGAGCCAGTAGATGGAGCAAGGGGAGCTAAAAGCAAAAGAATATCTTGTTCGAGTTTTCAGAATAAAGTGATAGATATAAATGTTAGCAGGAAATAAGAAGAGAGTTAATGAAGTATTAGGAGAAAGCTGTGAAACATGGATGACAACGGTAGATCAAAATATGACAGTATTACAGAGTGTATATACAAGGAAAGGAAAATACGAGAGGTTGCCTTGAGACAACAAAAGAGTATAGGCCATAAAGTCATATCCTCATTTCGAGAAATAAGTTCGTGACTCTAACGTGATTACCGGAAGAAAAAGTTAGACCCCAGAGTAATAGAAATCAGTATAAATTGGTGCACAAGATAAACTAAATATGAATTATGGACTGATTGATTTGATAATGGTCGGCATCATGAGAATTTCAGATTTGTGTTTCGGCGATAATAGAATGGACAACAGAAGAAGATTCATGAGAAATTCAGAGAATTGTCATTCCGGAAGACGCTTCACTAAAGCAAGCAATGTGAGAAAAGTTAAGCTTAAGGGATTGTATATGCCAGTTATACTAAGTGTCACCCGCGCGAGTAAGGAATTTTTGTCATCCTTGATACAGAAGGATTACCGCAAGGTGAGTAAGGGCCATCGATGATGTGAAAAGATGCCAAAGATGAAGAGGTAAAACGTTTATATGTAGATCATCATAGCACTAAATCTTAGAACTCCCCTAAAGGGGGGAATATGGAGTGATGTGGCATTAAGTCAGAATTAAACGGTTGTAGTAACTATGGAATGGTAAATAAGAATGCGATAAAAATGAGAAGGGGATAAGATTGCACCTATTCAAAGCCTACAGATATGCTACGATTCCAGAACATTATGCAAACACGACGTCAAGGAGAGAAAGTAAGGGTGCCTACCCGAGGTGTTATTCATAGAGAAGAAGCCTGTGTGATATGTAAGTTAAGACAAAGGAAATAACCCAAGAAAGATTACGCGGAATATTGATATGAGAATGGTCCAACGAGTAGTTAGTAGTTGATCCAGGAAGAGCCTAGTTATGGCTAGACAAGAGGATACAGACAAATTAACAGATTGTACAAGATGAACATAGTGAACCCCAATATGGGGAATTCAGTCTCGCAGATAATGATATTGCGACCCTTGAGAAATATTCAAATAAGAGTTGGGGTAGTTAGGTACCGTATGAATGTTACAGAAATAAAAGAGAATGCCAGTGGGAAGACTGTCAAAATATCAAGCAACCCTACAAGCACAAGGGCGTGAAGGTAAACTACGGATAATTATAGGCGAGAAAGGACATCAAAATTTCTATCGGGAATATGATGTAATAAGCTCACGGCTTTACAAGAGTCAGAAGGTTCTCTCTAAATACTACAACGAAAGACTAGCTGAGAAAATAAAGAAGAAGGCTTCAACCTAAGCACAGTGACCAAAAGAGAAAATGGTCTTATAACAACAGTCTCAGAACAACATTGTATGCACTCCATAAGGAAGTGGCACCTGGCGTGGCTAATGAGCGGGAAATGAAACCAAAAGTAATATTCGAGACCATATGAATTATACAAAATTCCGACATGCATGGGACCTAAGATAAGCCAAGTATTCATGCAACAAGTGGCAGAACGACCAGGAAAAGTAAGTGCTTAGATTTAAAGAAAGTTGATAAGGAACAAAAGGAATTATTCGATCAATGATCCAGAGTTAGTTACGTTATGAATGCACTTAAGATTTTGGAGTATTATCCATGCAGCTTATATGTTGACAATCATACAGCGTAGAAGACTCCGGTATAAGTTAAAAGAAAGAATTGAGTCTGGGTCATAGATAAAGGATTGGATTGTTAGAAGATTGTATCAAGGATATTACATAACGTCCATGAAAGGCTAAAGTAATAACTAATACCATGAGCCGCAGATCGGAAGATAGCTTAAGCCTACATAAGGGCCGATCAGAAGGAAGAGGAACTAAAGGAGTTATATCAACAAAGCAAATCAGGAGTCCGATTATTGGACCCATAAAATTTTAGACATCATGATTGAGAACATTGCAGAATCACTCTTAATATCAGAGGTACAAGAGAGATAGTACAACAACCATATTCTGTAACAGCTCTACAATAAAGCCAATTAGAAGAGCACCAGCCTCATAAGAAGTCAGTATGAAGCTCCCACTAGATTGTGTATGCACCAGAGGTGCAAGTGTTATAATAAAGCTTCAAGTTGTGGATGTAAATCATACCTATGCAGAAGGGAAGTTATGAAAGAGATAGAAGACGTGATGCGAGATTTTAAGGTAAGTAAGGTAAAGGTGAACAACGTACGAGATACTCAAGTGTCGAAGGTTCTGAATAGTCCATACTACAGATAGAATACTAGAAGCGCTGGGATTCAATATCCAGGAATGGTAGCAGCATCGTCAGTGGTATATCTTCCAACCTATGGTTTCTAGGCATCGAGAGGCCTAGTCAAGAGAGTAAAAAAGAGTTAGAGACGAAGTAATGTCTCACTTGATATTCCAGAATAACATAAGGAAATCTATGAGAAAGCAAGTTAAGGAAAGGTTGCGAGTAATATAAATAGATATGTGTAAGTCGCAAGCTAAAGTATGGTAAAGCGATAAGGTTTTAAGAAGACAGGAGTAAGAATAAGAAAGGGCGAGTGAGAAGGTGACGAGAATGAATAAGTCCTCAAGATTAAGCCCAGGAAAATAAGAGAGCTAATGGTTTCTCTAAGTTATACAAAGCTCAGTATAACCTAAATGAACTCAAAGGAGTCTAAGACTAATGCATTTAGAAGAGATGGAATACTGCCCTGATAGTACAATGAGGGTGTAATTGTGATAGATAAAGGATGACGATTGGGCCTTCGATTGAGTAATGGTTTGAAGAGGATTTCATGAATTGTACGGGATTAAAATACCCACGCAAGTGAATCACATTGGTATGCTATAAAATACGGTTATTGAAGTACAATATCGCCGCTAAGTGGATAAGAAAAATCACTTCAAATACTCCTCGATGCAACGTAAGCCCTAGTGGAAAGGTATTACGTAAGAAGTTTCAAGTTATCAGTGGTATATTGTATATCAATATTGAGGTGAATCAACAATGGATGGACAAAAGTCACAAAGTATGAGATGAGATTAGGCCGCCATTCTTAAGATGAACAATAATGAGGAATCATTAAAGGACTTAGATTTATACATATGGGATAAGCAACGAAAGTAACCTGGAGTTCGGTAGCAGACCTCAGTAACGATAAATCGAACTAAGAGTTATGGTATAGTATGACCTATCTAGATGCAGTAAAGTCATACGAATAGATAACCGGGTCTATGAAACAAGATATAGCAATATTCGTAAGTTCAACAAAGTATCAAGCAAAGAACTTCAGTATACCTATAGATGCCGAGAGAGACATCTTATCAAGCTCTGTATATTCTTACAAAGTGAGGCCTAGAGGTTGGCTAAAAACTAGAGGAAAAGGGAGAGAAGAGTCACGTAGGCACACATACTAGGAAAAAGTCGTACAGGATGCATGACAGAAGGTAGCAAAGTTATGAGATTGGAAGAATTTCGACCGCAGGTCGTGGTGTGAGAAAGAGGCCTAAAGGAGGGAATGCCCTGGCCTTTGGATTTATTCAAAGAACAGTTGCCTAAATGGCAAGAAGAGTATTAAAGAATTCGCAAGAGCTATGGGTTATAAGAATGATAAGTGCATCAGTCAACATTCGAGGACGAATGTTCCAAAGGGGGGAATGATGTACCCCATGTTTTCGTACGTAAAAGTATGCCATAAGTAAATTGATGAAATATCGGAAATAAGATATTACATCCCGCCTTTTCGTACGTTAAAGTTTTATCGTAAGGTTATCGACGTAAGTTCGGGAATGGGATTATTTTGAGATTATAAGCATTATGCTATTTCAAACAAGTGACGAGTAAATTCGTGATGGTGAGAGGATAAGCGAATCGAAGAAAATGAGTTTCGTCAAAATTTGATAATTTGGGATAAAATATGGTCTGAGCTATAATATCCGATATTTATGGACTAGTACCATACAAGGTACCACGTGGCCATGATAGTAAGGTGTATAAGGTATGTTAAAAGTGAGTAGTATTTTAAGTAAGTTGAGATAATTCTTAATTATGTGGGGTATTGGTTAATGGGACATTACCTAATTAATTAAGGAAATTTTGTGGATAATTAACTAAGACTATGGATAAGCTTAAGGAGCCTAAACGTGGCAGCAAAGGCCATTATGTAAGTGTGACTCTTAAGGTCATATAATAAGGTGGCAAATTTTGAAGACTTTGTGGCCAAGTCATCTCCTAAAGTGGGGCCCACTCAATAACATAAAAATCAATCTCCCTAATTCATTAAAGGGAGATGGGTTAGATATTTAACAAAGTAACAGATGGAAATTCTCAAACAAGAATTCTTATCAACCCCTACAATGTTATAGCAACGTGACTTGCAAATATAAGGGATCCCGGTACAATCGTTCTCAAGAATATCATACAGACTTTCCCCTACTTTGATCCGCCGTTACGTGTTGTCACAATTGACGTGTGTTAGAGGGATTGTTAAGAGAATCGGCTCAGGTATGTTAAGGCTATCTCTTCTTTCCTTTTGGCGTGATCCATATGATACAAACAAAACGAGTAAATGCACAATTTTCATAAATGACTCTATTCATACAAGCACTAGGGGTGTCTATATTATTGATTCCTATTGTTATATCTTCTGTTCATGGGTCTCAGAAAAATACGTATTTGATAAAGTTTATCCGAAAGACATATTAATTTTATGACATTCCGAGAAATCTTATTAACGTATTTCATATGCATTTCATGCATTTATATATGCACATTGACCCATGAACAGATGACGTTATATACGTATATATATATATATATATATATATATATATATATATATATATAT
>AWOL01S0003175.1:212618-269935 GCA_000715115.1 Nicotiana otophora | reverse complement strand
CATGACCAGATGACGTTATATACGTATATATATATATATATATATATATATATATATATATATATATATATATGTATATGAGATATGGAAAATGTTATGGCGTTATATGCGCACCACCACCTGATCAGCTGGTATACGTTAATGATTTTCCCACAGTGGCTGGAATGATATGATGGTATTCCCTCAGAGGCTTAATGATGTTATGAACGTATATACCTATGCATGGTATGACATTTATACTCATATGCATGACATTATAAAATGAAATGATTCACAGAGCTATGCAGACGTACATGTCGAGTCTTTTGCTCTATGTTTCTCTCATGTCTATTATTTACTAGTTTTCATTCCTTACATACTCGGTACATTATTTGTACTGACGTCCCTTTTTCCTGGGGACGCTGCGTTTCATGCCCGCAGGTCTCGATAGACATGTCGAGAGTCCTCCAAGTAGGCGATCAGCTCAGCGAAAAATGTCAGTGCACTCCATTTTCTCCACAGTAGCTTGTTTGGTCAGTATGATTTAGATGTGTATTGTTTGGTATGGCGGGGCTTTGTCCCAACCTTTATGACAATTATGTATTCTTAGAGGCTTGTAGACAGATGTCATGTATATGAAAGATTGTATGGCCTTGTCGGCCTATGTTCAGTGTACGAGTGATCGTTTTGGTCTTATAGTCTAGTATGTCAAATATATTAATTTTTATATCAAATTGGGTCATCTTATATTGTGTATTCCCTTATGTTTATTCTAGTTAGCCCGTGACAGCCCGTTTGGCCCATTTACCAATGACAGTATGATAAGAATGATATATAATGTTGGTACTCGATTGATAAGGCACCGGGTGCCCATCGCGGCCCATCAGTTTGGGTCGTGACACTTACTCTATGTATTATGATGTGTCATGTGTTGGCCTTGGCGCGGTGTCGATGCAAAATGGTAGGGTGATTTTCTAAGCATCCTGGTAGTTGAAGGTTCATTAGATGAATTATCCTGTCCACGACTTGGAATTGGCAGCTATTATTCATGCCACAAATATTTGGCGGTACTATTTGTATGGTGTCCCATGTGAGGTCTATACCGATTATGGAGTCTCCAGCATCTGTTCAAACAGAAAGATCTTAATTTGCGGCAGTGGAGATGGTTAGTTTCTTAAAGGCTATTATATCACTATTCTATATCATCCCGGGAAGGCCAATGTGGTGGCTGATACCTTGACTCAAAAGGTGGGGAGCTCGGGGCAGTTTAGCATATCTACCGGTAGCTGAGAGGTCACTAGCCCTAGATGTTTAGGCTTTGGCCAATCAGTTTATTAGACTGGATGTTTCAGAGCCTAATCGTGTTCTTGCTTGCATGATTTCTCGGTCTTCTGTATATGAGCGCATCAAAGAGAGTCAGTATGATGACCCACATTTGCTTGTCCTTTAGGACACGGTACAACACAGTGATGCCAAGGATGTTTATATTGGAGATGACTGTGTGTTGCGGATGCAGGGCCGGTTATGTGTGGCCAATGTGGATGGGTTATGTTAGTTGATTCTTCAGGAGACCCACAGTTTGCGGTACTCCATTCATCCGGGTGCTGCTAAGATGAATCCGAATTTGAGCCAGCACTATTCGTGGAGGTGAATGAAGAAAGACATAGTGGAGTATGTAGCTCGGTGCCTAAATTATTAGCAAGTGAAGTATGAGCATCAGAGTCTAGATGACTTGCTTCTGAGACTTGATATTCCCAAGTGGAAATGGGAGCGTGTTACCATGGACTTCGTTGTTGGGCTCCCACGAACTTTGTTGTTGGCTCATTTCATTCTGGTGGTGACTACCTATTCTTCAGAGCAGCTGGCTCAGATCTATATTTGTGAGATTGTTCGACTTCATGGCATGCCGGTATCCGTCATCTAAGACTCGGGCATGCAGTTTACATCGCATTTTTGGTGAGCTATGCAGCGTGAGTTAGCCACACGAGTTGAGTTGAGCACAACATACTACCCAGACGGATGGGAGTCTGAGCACACCATTTAGATATTAGAGGATATGCTTCGTTCCTGTGCTATGGATTTTGGGGGTTCTTGGGATCAGTTCTTGCCATTTGTAAAGTTTGCCTACAACAACAACAACCATTCAAGTATTTAGATGGCTCCCTATAAGGCCCTATATTGGAGGTGGAGTCGTTCTCCAGTTTGTTGGTTTGAGCCGGGTGAGGCTAGATTGTTGGGCACAGATTTGGTTCGAGATGCCTTAGAGAAAGTCAAGTTGATACAGGATCAGCTTCGTACAACACAGTCTAGGCAAAAGAGTTATGCTAATTGGAAGGTTCGTGATGTAGCATTTATGGTGGGAGAGCGGGGTTTGCTCCGAATTTCACCCATGAAGGGTGTGATGAGGTTCGGAAAGAAGTGCAAGTTGATCTCTCGGTATATCAGTCATTTTTAGATTCTTGAGAGAGTGGGGGAGGTGGCCTACAAGCTTGCATTGCCACCTAGCCTATCAGCGATTCACTCAATGTTCCATGTTTCTATGCTCCGGAAGTATTATGGTGATCCATCTCATGTTTTGGATTTCAGTTCAGTCCAATTGGACAAGAATTTGACTTATATTGAGGAGCCGGTGGCCATATTGGACATGCAGGTCCGAAAGTTGAGGTCAAAGAACATTGCTTCTCAGTAAAGGTTTAATAGAGGGGTCAACCAGTCGAGGAGGCGACTTAGGAGACCGAACATGATATGCGTAGCCGTTATCCTCGTCTTTTTACCACTTCAGGTATCTCTCTATACTCGTTCGAGAATGAATGTTTGTCTTAAAAGATGGAGGATGTAACGACCTAGCCGGTCATTTTGAGTATTTTAGCCCCGTTCCCCTATTTATTATCTCCTCTATGTTATATTTTGGTTATGTGACTTGCCGGGGTAGTTGGATTAGTTTTGGATGAGTTTCGGAGTGAATTGGGTCACTTAGTCCCAAATTTAAAATCTTAAGCTGAAAGACTTGACCGGAGTTTGACTTTTGTGTAAACGACTCTGGAATGGAGTTTTGATGTTTCAAATAGCTCTGTATGGTGATTTTTGACTTAATAGTGTGTTCGGATGTTGATTTGGAGGTCTGTAGGTCGTTTTAACTTGAATTGGCCAGAGTTAGAAAGTTGAAGATTAGGAAGGTTGAGAAGTTTGACCGAGAGTTAACTTTATTGATATCAGGTCTAGTTTTTTGTTCTGGGAGTTAGAATAGGTCCATTTTGTAATTTATGACTTGTGCGAAAAATTTGAGGTAAATCGGAATTGGTTTGGTATGAATCGGCGTTAGTTTTGGAAGTAGATTATTCATGGATTCAATAAGTTTGAATTGGGTTGCGATTCGTAGATTTAATGTTGTTGGATGTGATTTTGGCCTCGAGTAGGTCCTTTATGTGATTTAGGACTTGATGGTATGTTTGGACAGGGTCCCGGAGGGCCCCGAATGTGATTCGGATTGAATCCGAAATCATTTTGGACTTAATCGAGGTGCGGTCGTTTCTCCACAGAAGCTTGGTTACGCAGAAGTACAAGCACATATGCATTCAAAGGTCCGCATAAGCAATTTTCCCTGGCTTAATGAAAAGCCGCACCTGCGGCTGGTCTGCATAAGAGGAATAACTGGGCAGAAAAGAGCTGGATCGAGGGTTTTGTTCCATTTTTTATTTTTTGTATTAGAGAGCTCGGTTATGGGCTATTTTGGAAGGGATTTTCAAGGACTTGATCGAGGTAAGTGTATTTGACTCGGATTTGATTATTATCCATGAATCCATCATTGGTTTTATCATTTAATTAGTGCTTTGAGCTGGAAAAATTGGGGAATTTTGTGAAAACTTCCTAAACTATAAATTAAGGATTTGAAGGTTGATTTGAAGTCGGAATTGGATAATTTTATTATTGTTGGACTCATTATTGAATGAGTGTTAAGATTTTGTAAGTTTGGTCGGGTTCTAATGTTGCACCCTATATTTTCGTACGTAAAAGTGCGTCGTATGCAAACTAATGTAAGACCAAAAATGAGATCATCTTTTGACGTATATAAAGTAAGTTATCATGTTACCTCAGAGGTTAAAAATGTTGAAGATCATGAACAACATGTACAAAGAGGGTTGGAAGGTTCAGAAGCTAAAGGAATTGAAGAAAATAATGATTCGTCGAAAGTCGACAAGTTGGAAATATTATAACATATACTTTTGGGGTGAGACTAGGGTGCTCAACATGATAAAGAGGTTATGTTATGAGTTGTTTTTAGTCGTATGATAGTTTTGTGTTATGTTTTGAAGTCAAGCGAGTTATGGAACAAAAGTCGATGAAAGTCTCACAAGTTTTACTGAAACTTTGGGTCAAATGTTACTGCAATTTTCTCCCAATA
The DNA here is from genome assembly GCA_000715115.1 of Nicotiana otophora. Lineage (NCBI taxonomy): Eukaryota > Viridiplantae > Streptophyta > Magnoliopsida > Solanales > Solanaceae > Nicotiana > Nicotiana otophora. The sequence goes on along the minus strand of AWOL01S0003175.1, from coordinate 265,554 downwards.
TACTTAGAGTTATGGGGTGTTCCACCCATCAAATTAAATATCTATGAGTCTAGTTTCTAACTCATTGAACCGTTTGTCAATACGACATCGGAGTAGAGAGATATATGCATTTTTGTGAGACTGTGCAAGCTGCTAGGTGACAAGTAGGTATGTCACCTACTTGCTTAAATGAGAGTCCGAAAATGCACCGGTTTAGGTCGTCCAAAAGGCCTTTTTAAAGTCCTATTTCCTTCATATATTATACTGATAATAGGGCACAATAACCAGACATAAGCTCTGTAAAGATCCTCCCAAAAATTGCCCACAAACCCTAGTTGATTTTCTCTCCCTTTCAAGTTCTAATTGGAGGTAAAACATAGAGTTTGAAGAACCAAAATAGGAGCTGAGTTATCCAAAAAATAAGGTAAGTTTACTGCTCTCTTTCATCCATTTTTTTCTGCTGTAAATGCATGGTAAGTCGTTCTATATTTGTAAGAACTCACGGGACGGTGATCGGAAGCCATGAGTTTGAGTTATTCACTTGTAGCGGACTGTTTTGTGTTGTTGTTGGGCTGCGTGTTTTACTACTATTTTGTGGAGTTTTGGAGGATTAAGGGTGTGGAGAAACACCACATAAATTCAGGGTGGTGGGTTGGTCGTTCATTGTATCATTTTCGGGTTGTTTGACACTACTATGGTGGTCGTTTTGTGTATGAAGAGATTGGGGTGTGTTGGGCTGTTTTGTAGTATTTTGTGGTGTATATAAGGTTGAAAAATAATGTATATATGTTCATATTGTTGTTTCTTTTTTATTGGTGTTACCTTGAATTTGGAGGAAGTAAGGATTATAGGGGAGATGCTGCTCGTTTAAAAAAACAAAAGCTTGTCGTTTGTTGTGCGATAGTTGTACCCTTCGTAACTTAATGATAGTATTATTATCGTTGTTGTAGATTAAGGTGAGAAGAAGAGAGTTCAACTTGGTGATTGGAAAGATTGTGATAAGGTATGTTAAGGCTAAGCCCTTCTTTTATTTTGGCATGATCTTGTAACTACATGTGTTTGATAACGAGGCATAAAGAGAAGTTCATACTCCCGAATTTATATACATTATCCTAGTCTCATAAGTTACAGTATTCTCCCTTATCGGGACTTTATATTTAATTGAGTGTTGTCTTCTTCCAGTCAAGAGAGCAGAGGGTCTATATATATACACTATTACAGTATTTTCACCACCATCGAGCTATAATAGGTGGGCAGGCCCCTATTGGGCAACCTTTGATCAGATGGTAAGTTATATATACCAAGCCTACTGTGGCCAAGCGCCTATGAGCGAGCCTAAGATGGCCGAGAAATAGAGCCTAGTATGGCCGAGCGCCTATGAGCGAGCCTACTACGGCCGAGCAGTTACACGTACCGGGCCTTATAGGGTCGGACATTTATTTTACTTACTATATTGAAGGAATTGAGTCAGTATCGGCAGGTAAGTATATCTCCAGATCATCTTTGACTACCAGTTACTTTCAATTATTATATTATCAGTTCAGTTTCAGCTTTCAGTTATTTTATTGCCTTACATACTCGGTAAATTATTTTGTACTGACGTCCCTTTTCTGGGGACGCTGCATTTCATGCGTGCAGGTTCAGATAGACAGACGGGTAGACCTCCTCAGTAGGTGTTTTCCGAGTTGAGCCTGATCGGTAAGATCCACGTCCTTCGGAGTTGCCGGGTCTAGGGTTTTGTGTACATATTGTGTATATATGTTATGGGTAAGTCGGGACCCTGTTCCGATCACAGTACATCCATCAGTAGAGGCTTCTAGACATATCTTGTTAGTTAGTGTAACATATTGGGCTTGTAGGCTTTGTATGTATATTTTGTTGGTTTGCCAGCTGTAGTAGTTATGACGTCTTTATCGACCCATCTTTATATTAATGTTTAGTCAAAGCTAGTTTCCGTTATGTTTTATATTTTGCTTCACAAATTGTCTTGCAATGTGTCCACATGGCCAAAGTATGACATTGTATGTTCAAAGTCCCTCGATCACAAGTTGGTATGCTACGTTAAGTGAGGCACCGGGTGCCGGTCTCGCACTTAGGTTTAGGGCATGACAAACTTGGTATCAGAGCAATTCTGTCATAGGGAGTCTACAAGCCGTGTCTAGTAGGGTCTTATTTATATATGTGTTGTGCACCACATTATATAAGCAGGGAACTACACGGCATTTAGGAGTTGTTTACCCTTCTTTCAAATCTAAATCATGCTGTATAACTGAGTTATAGGAAACTTACATGTTGGTGTTTGCATACACAGATAACGGTGACTAGGAAGACTACGGCTAGCCAGAGGAGAGATACAACAGCAGGTGAGGGGACCAGCAAGGTACCCCAGTAGATGGGGCCCAATCTGACGCCCAGGGCGAGACCCCTACTCAGCCATTACCGGCTCCTCCATCCCCTGAGGAGATTCCTAGGGATACCGCACATCCAGTTCCCCCCCCCCCCCCCCCCCCCCCCACTTCCATCGGATCCAGACTTGAGGAATCCGGTGCATTTATTGACATAGTTGGTAGCTACCCAACAACAGGTTAGGGCATCAGCTATTGCAGGATCTTCTGAGGGGTCTGGGAGTTCAAGGGTCCGAGAGTTTATTTCTTTGAGTCCCCAAGAGTTCATGAGGACAGATCAGAGGGAGGACCCGAAGGATTTCATTGATCAACTTCACAGGATCTTTCGGGTTATGCATGCCACGGAGAAAGAAGCAGTTGAGCTAGCAGCTTTTCGATTCCAAGATATAGCCATCCTTTGGTACGAGGGATGGGAGAGGTCCAGGGGACGTGATGCACCTCCAGCTGTTTGGGAGAATTTTTCAGATGCCTTGCTTGACCAGTACATACCGCGGGGGATCCGACAGGCTCGAGTCGATCAGTTTCTAGCCCTCAAGCAGTGCAATATGAGTGTTCAAGAGTATAGTCTCCGTTTTGACTCATTGGCCAGATATGCACCATCCCTAGTTGGTACTATGCGGGATAGGATCCACAGGTTTATAGCAGGGTTGGCCCCAGAGTTGACCGAGGCATGTGCCACCGCTGCATTGTAGGATAGTATGAATATCTCCCGGATTCAGGCATTCGCCCAAAATATAGAAAGGGGTAGGCGTCTGCATTAAGGTACAGAGAGAACTAAGCAAGGGCATCATAAGAGGATGAGATTTGTCAGGTCTCAGGAGCAGTCTCACGGTAGTTATAGGCCCCAGTGCTTGGGACGGCCACCTAGGCCTCTGCCACCTCAACTACAGGGTTACAGGTATGACCGCTATACTCAGTCAGGACCATGTGAGAGGTCACGGGAGTCGGGTTTTATTACACCCCATATTTTTGTATGTAAAAGTACGCCATAAATAAATTGATGAAAGCTCGGAAATGAGATGTTACATCCCGCATTTTTGTACGTAAAAATCTTATCGTAAGCTAGTCGACGTAAGTTCGGGAATGAGATTATTTTTGGATTATAACTATTGTGCTACTTCAAACAAGTGATAAGTAAATTCGTGAAGGTGAGAGGGTAAGTGAATTGAAAAAAATGTGTTTCGTTGAATTTTGACAATTTGGGATAAAATATGATCCGAACTATAATACCCGGTATTTATGGACTAGTACCATACAAGGTACCACATGACCATGATAGTAAGGTGTATAAAGTGTGTTAAAATTAAGTAGTATTTCAAGTAAGTTGAGATAATTCTTAATTATGTGGGGTATTGGTTAATGGGAAATTAACAAGTTATTAAGAAATTGATGGATAACTTATTAAAATCTTTTGGATAACCTTGAACCCCAACGTGTCAGCAAGATTTGGGCAATTAAGTGACTCTTAACTCTCATTACAAGGTGGCATTTAAGATAGTTTTTGTGGCTAAAGTGGGGCGCACACCCACCACAATTTAAAAGCCTATCTAAATCATTCAAGGAAATGTTGATGGCAATGTGAGTTACCTATCAAAAGAGACTTCTCAAATTCAATGAAACTTCTCAAATTAAAAGAGAGACATCATGTGAATTTGAATGGCAACGTGAGTTACGTCAAATATTCATACGAGATTGTATCTGAGTAACGTGAGAATTTTCATCTTCAAAGTGACGGATAGCTTCAGCAAGAAAAGTTATCCAATTTTGTGATCAAATTCATTAAGAGAGATGGATTAGAAATTCAGCAAGGTAACGATCTTAAGCAAAACTTTCATACAAAATTATTCTGTGTAATAGCAACGGGATTTTGCGATTCTAAGGGAGTATGGTACAATCTTTTTCAAGAATATCATACGGATGTTTTCCTACTTCAATCCGCCGTTACGTGTTGTCGCAATAGACGCGTGTTAGAGGACTTGTCAATAGAATCGGTTCGGGTATGTTAAGGTTATCCCTTCTTTCCTTTTGGCATGATCTATACAATACAAACGAAACGAGAAAATACACAACTTTCATAAATGACTCTATTCATAGAAATGCTAGAGATGCTTATGTTCATAGTAGCTTGTGACTTGCGGGGTTTTCGGGTATTGGGAATTGTTTGGTACATTTCAAAGGTGATAATTGTATATGCCGAGTGGCATTCGGTTGCTTATTCGATATTTGTTACTGTTAGTGGTTTATGTTCATGTTTTTATCTCATTTCTTCAAAGTGTTAGGCTTACCTAGTCATAGATACTAGGTTCCGTCACGACGACTCACGGAGGGATAAATAGGGTTGTGACACTCCGCCGAGACATTTAATATAATAGCCACCCGTATCACTCTGATAGCCACTTGTATCACTCTGCCCTGGCAATAATATAATAGCTACCTTTATCGCTCTGCACAATCATCAACAGTGAAATGCCACGCTTATGCTCCGCATAGCGACAACAGTGAGATGCCACCCTTATGATCCGTATAACAACAATTAATTCACACAACAAATTCATATGTGCTAACATCACAACAACATGACATATCAACTCGTACCACAAGTGCCCATATGCCACAACCTCTTAACAATAACAATACCAATATCACCACAATACATAGCACATGGCTCAAACACGTTGTGTACAAAATCTCAATAACAACAAAATGTATGGGGAAAGTAACTCAACACAGAACAAATACCCCATTAAACAACAACTTCAACTAAAACAGATTAATGGCTTTCAATAACATCAACTTGAACTAATTGCTTAATAATAAACTCACTAATAAAGGTATTTCCATGAAAGGGCAAACTTCGAATTCTAGTGTGTGAAATAAGCTAACAATGAGAGTGATGGCATAAACTAGTAACTAAGTCTAAATGCATGATAATAACCGATAACAAAAGGATATCATGTAACAATAATTTCAATTAAAAATAACTAAATAATAAAAGAGGTCACATTATAATAAAAGAGGTAACAACTTCAAATAAAGCATATAAGAGTAGACTTGACAAGTAAAGGATATGGCATGTGCTAACAATTTCAAATAAAGCATGTGAGAGTAAACATGACAAATAAAAGATATAACATGTGCTAACAATTTCAAATAAATATATGAAAGAAGTCTAATAGTCTAAACCTGTCAATTTTCATATATAAGTCCGGGTACGCACTCGTCACCTCGTGTACATGTCTTTTACATAATTAAAATAACATAATCAACCCAAATCCTAAGGAGTAGTTCCTCCCACACAAAGTTAGGCAAGTTACTTACCTCAAATAAGCTAAATCATGACTCAAAATCGACCTTCTCGTGTGAAATAACCGTTGGACGGCTCGAATCTAGCCAAAATAACTTAATATCATAAATAAAAACCATACGAGATAATTTCGGATAATAAAGCTTCGATCTTAAAGTCAGCCCAAAAAGTCAACCCCCGGTTCCACACCTCAGAACCCGACAAAACTTATAAAATCCGTACACCCATTCTGATACGAATCCAACCATACCAAAATTGTCCAATTCCGACATCATATCGGCCTTCAAATCATCATTTTACATTTAATAAAGTTTGTACAAAAATTCTCATTTTTTCCAATTCAAACCACTAATTTAATGATAAAAATAAAGATGTAATCATGTAATATAATCAAATTCGGTTCAAGAATACTTACCCCAATCCAACACGTGAAAATCCCTTCAAAATCGCCAAAATCCGAGCTCTCTAACACAAAATGTGATAAAATAACAAAAGCCCTCGAAATAGAGCACTTATAGTTCTGCCCAGGTATTCCTCTTACGTGATCGCGGAACATGCATCGCGATGCACAAAATGCTGCCCAGAGAAAATAAGCTTCGCGTTTGCGGCACATACCTCGCAAATGCAATGAACAATGACAAAAAGCTTCGCGAACGTATCCATCCTATCATGAACGCAGTGAGAAATATTCCACCAGCCCCTGACCTCCCTTACGCAAATGCGTAAACAAGGATGCGAACGGTGATAGCAGACAGCTGAGACTTCGCAAACGCGTGTCCACAATCACGTTCGCGATGAACAAATCAGTGAGCTCCCAGAATCACTTCGCAATCGCGGCTTAACCTATGCGATCGCGAAGAACAATAGGCACACCAGAAACCAGCAACTCTAAAGCATGAAGAAATGGTCTGTAGCCTATCCGAAACACACCTGAGGCCCTCAGGACTCCGTCCAAATGTACCAACAAGCTCCACAACATAACGTGGACCTGCTCGAGGCCTCAAATCACATCAAACAATATCAAAACTATGAATCGCACCTAAATTCAAGCCTAATGAACTAATGAACTTTCAACTTCTACAACTCGCACTGAATCATATTAAATCAAATCGGAATGACCTCAAATTTTGCATGCAATTCCTAAATGACACAACAGAGCTGTATCAACTTCCGAAATCACAATCTGAACCTGATATCAACAAAGTCAACTCCCGGTCAAACCTTCAACTTTCCAACTTTCACCAAAATGCATCAAATCAACCTACGGGCCTCCAAATCCAAATTCGGACATATGCCTATGTCCAAAATCACCATACAAAGCTATTGGAATCATAAAAACACCATTCTAGAGTCGTCTACATAAAATTCAAACTATGATCAACTCCTGTCACTTAAGCTTCTAAAATAAGAATTGTTCTTCCAAATCAATCCGAATTATTCAAAAACCGAACTCGACCACACTCGCAAGTCATAATACACAATATGAAGCTACTCGAGACCTTAAGCCACCGAACGAGATGCTAATTCTCAAAATGACCGATCGGGTCGTTACAACAACTATCCTCGTTCTTAGCTGGACGAATCGGTCAGGTCTGGCCACTTGGGTCACAGTTGACCGAAGATCTTTGCAAACAAATCATTTCCAAAAATATCAAAAAATAATAATAATAATAATATATATATATATATATATATATATCTTCCTCTGTTGCTTCTCTAGAAGTCTCCTATGAGATATCAATATCAAAATCCAAAAACTATCATCCTCTTTCATAGAGGAAATTCTAAATCCAAAACATCTTCCCTTTATCTCTAACCTTCCTGAACTACGCTTGACTTGATTCTCATTTCAACGAGATACGTAGGCAACCTTCGGGTTCGTTCTCATTTTTTTACAAAAATAAAAGAAATACTCCCATCACATAGAGATTTTGAATTCCCGTTGCTCCCATCGTGTGGAGATTTAATTTTTTGTTACTCGCATGGTGCGGAGATTTATTTTTCTATTATTTCCATTGTGCAGAGATTTACTTTCCTATCAATTTCTGATGTCGCATCAGAACGGTACTACATCCCCTCGAATACTCCCATCGCAGGGAGATTCGAATTTTTATTCCTTTCACTCCCATCGCGTGGAGATTTACATTCCTGTCAATGCTCTGATATCGCATCGGGACGGTACTACAACCCGTCGAATACTCACATCGCGTGGAAATTTGAATTTTATTTCCTCTCACTCCTATCATGTAGAGATTTACTTTTCTGTCAATGCTCCGATATCGCATCGAAAGGTACTACAGCCCGTCGAATACTCCCATCGCGTGGTGATTCAAATTTTCTTTCTTGTTACTCACATCGTGAGGAGATTTTAATGCTTCGATATCGCATCGGAACGGTACTACAGCCCGTCGAATACTCCCATCGCGTGGAGATTTACATTACTTTCAATGCTTCGATATCGCTTTGAAATGGTAACCACAAAGCCCGTCTAACAGTCAATGCTCCGATATCGCTTTGGAACGGTAACTACAAAGCTCGTTTTACATTAAATTCTCTTTCTCAAAAACCACAAAAAATATTGATTAAGTCAAAATTCAAAAATCTAAAAATAAAATGAAATGAAATGAAAATCTAAAAATATTTTCTTTTTATTTCTAATCTTCCTAAGCTACGCTTGACCTGATTCTCATTTCAACGAGATACGTAGGTAACCTTCGGGTTCAGTCTCATTCAAAAAAAGAGAGAGAAAAAAAAGAAAAGAAATTTGTTAAGTGAAAATCCAAAAAAATAAAATAGGGAAAACTTTTCTTTAACTCTGGTCCCATTTATCAAAAAAGAAAAGTGAAAGAAAATCATAAACATCATCAAATATTGACTTGGTTAGTACAAATATAGTTAGGAGTGTGCATGGGAAAGAGCAAATGTTAATTGGTATGATGGAGAGGATCAGCTTCGGGTAAACCATAGACTCTTGTGGCACCTCTTAATTATACCTTAGTGATGCTTGAAAAATCTCGTGCTTACACTTAGGATAAGAACAAAGCCAACCTCATCGTTTCATGTGCATTGTAGGGTGAGCCTAGATTAAAATTCATTGCATTGCATTGTAGATATAGAACTTGGTCCAAATGTCTGTTGAGGAGAAATCCTTAGTAATGCTTGATTTGGGAAAGGATCGTAGGCCTTCTTTGACCCTTTGTGCCTTTCAATCCTACCAAATGACATCAATCCCTAGTATTCTCCTTTGAGCCTTAAGCCTTTTTCTTGGATAATCACATCTTAGCTTATACCCTTCTTTGTGCTTAAGAGCACCACCCATATCTTGGCCCAACCTCCTCGAGCGCACTGGAGACGTGCAACTTCGGATTAAGACCAAAGTGAAGACGACAGGCATGAAAAGCGAAAGATGCAAAGTCCAAGGCAATCAAAGAAATGACTTCAGAAGAAAAACGATGACTCCGCAAAATCAAAAGGAGAATCTCAACAAAAAGGAGAAAACTTCCACAAATTTATAGAGAAATCCAAAAAAAAGGGAAATCTCCACAAATTGAACGAGGAGGAATTCCAACAAAAGAAGAAAAAACTCCTGCAAAGCAGGAGGAACTTCAAAAGAAAAAGAAAAAAAAGGAAAACCTCTAAGAAAGGAAGAAGAATCCCCGAAAAGTTTAAAAGAAGTCAAACAAAAGAAAAGGACATCGATGCTGAATAAGATCAAGCATCGAAATATGGTTTGAACACCGAAAATGCGGATACGATGCAGTACTCAAGGAGGGATTAGTCACTTTCATCCTAAATGAATATCCTACCCACCCCAAGCTTATGCTACAAGCTGATAATAAAGCCCTACATGATCCTATTCCAACCGTTCTCACATTAGTAGATACTCATATAAAGGTCAAGCATATGGTATCTCAACTACATGCATTGAACATCTTTCTGAGCGTGAGTGTACTTCTCAAACTGTCCTAAAAACACAAAATACTTCAAAAATATGTGAAAATTAGGGCTTTCTTTTGGTGAGGGCACTTGAAACATGATGATAGGTAGAATTCAAAACCTTTGATTGAAGCAAGACGAACAAATCTTGTAGAACTTAGGTATACTTGAGGTACCACTCGAAGCTGTAGGAATTACGCATAAGCTGATCTCGTTTGCTGGAAAGTATGGTGGAAATTCTTATGCATAATAGTAATTGTTGATACCAACCAAAGTCAAGTCAAAAAATGATGATCGGTCAATAAATCACAGTCTTTCTTCACTCTTCAAATTTACAATATTCTCTACAAAATGCTATAAAACAACAAAAATACAGAAAACAAAAAGAGTCAAGTTTTGGTGTAATAGAATTATGCCCGACCTGACTTCCCACAGTGGGATACATAGGCAACCCATGTAGGGTTTAGTCCCACTCTTGTAATAGAGAACCAAAAATCATTTCTATATATTCAGAACTATATCGCGACTTGATTTCCTCTCGTATGAATACGTAGGTAATCCACATCGAATTCCGTCATTTATTGCAATTGAACTACGTTTTAGCCTGATGCCATTTCGATACGTAGGCAATCTGAGTCAGACCCGGCCATATATTTCAAAATTTATCATTTTGCGTCTATTCCAATTTTGGATACGTAGGCTACCTAAGTCATTAATAGCAGAACCCTTTTCATCAATAGGAAAAATAACTTCTTGCTTTTTCAAGCGCCCTTCTGAACAATGAGCATTTTATTTCAAAGTCAAATTTTATAGGCGTCCACCTTCTAATATGGGTATTTTAGATTTAAATGCTCCGATATCTTTTAAGAACCATAACTACCAGCCGATTTTACATACAAAATGCTCCGATGTTGCTTCGGGCCGGTAAATAGCCCGAATTTCCTTCAATAATTCAAAGTGCTCCGATATCGCTTCGGACCGGTACACATCCCAGATTTCCTTCAAAATCCAAATGGCTCTAATCACTTTGGACCGGTATCTAGCCCGGATATCTTTCGAATTAGAGTTCCAACCTGGGACCCAGTTTTATTCAAAAATAAAATTTCACATCATGCTCATGTCACATCAAATCCACATACATCGTTCAAGTCATTACAATCCATCCTTCTTAAGTCAAACGGAAGTATAGTCCACACCTCGTCAACTCTACTGACAATAAACTAGAGCAGATTTTGAGGACAGACGTTAGCTCTTCAATAGCAATCAACGACATGTCCCCAAGTATCATTCTTACGTCCCATTGACATGGAGAGTATAGGTAATCCGCACCCCCATAGTCATAATAAACCCAATATCATCACAGCTTGACGCTGGAGCAACTTTCAAAATCAAAAAATCAAAATCATTCCATCGCCTTCTAGAACTACAATCGGCCTGATTCTCGTTACATTCGAGATATGTAGGAAAAATCAACACAGAGCCCGACTGTACTCACATCAAAATCCTTTCAAGCTAATCCACCTGTCATCCAACGTCCATGTCCTAGTATTACCACAGTCCAACACTGGGGAAATCTTTGAAACAATGTCGAGATCACACAAATATTTTTGTCCTTGAACATCTGTCTTCCCCTCCATGAGACTACGATTTACAAGTAGTACTCAATGGTATTTCTGAACTACACGCGACCTGATTCTCGTGCAACTTGAGATATGTAGGCAACCAAAATACCAGAGTTCGGTCACAGTCTTCAAAATCTCCTTAGTTCCCATACATCATCTCCGGTCAAAGAGGGACAGTTGTTGACACTCAATTTTGACCCTTTGTATCTTAAATTAACTTCAATAGGCTTCCTACTTAAAAAATGATAAAATATAGTCTTTTGCATAAGATTTAGCTTTAATACAATTTATTGATAATTATTCCTATTTTTACAAAATATAGGAATTTTTATCATTTTATTGCAATTGGTTAAATACTACTCTCTCTTTTTCAATTTAAATGACACACTTTCCTTATTAGTCCGTTTAAAAAAGAATGACACATTTCTACAATTAGAAATAATTTAACTTTAAGAGTCATTTGACCCATTTTATCCTTAATAAGAAGATTTTATAACCATGCAAATGTCATGGCCCCATTTTTGTGCGCTTTTCTAAATTTCAAATAATTTATTGATAATTATCCTATTATTTTAAAATATTAGGATATTTTATCAATTTATTGTCCTTTCAAAAATAAAATAATAATTACTACAACACAATTGTTGTAGTTACATTTTTAATAAAAACTATCAATCATATTTTTTATTAAATAATTATATTTTACTTTTATAGCACAATCTATTAATAACATGAAAGCCAATAGAATTTACTTCAAAATACGAATCCAGTTCAGTCAAACCCGATGTCCTGTCAACATCCGATGCAACAAGACATTCGCTGTGATAAGACACCTTGACATGACTAGACATTGACGTGACATGACATTGACTTGACATGACACTGATGTGACTTGACCTTATTTTATTTTAGACTCATATAATTTTTCCAAATTTTATATTTTATCATAAACACATACACACTACAATATATATTACACACACATACACACAAGGGAACAACTCATCAGATTTTATATATATCTATCAAAAACCCTAGAATCTCTTATTCTTTTAGGAGGCCAGTCGCCCCTTTGCACCCAAAAGCTCTCTCTTCTCTCTAGCTACACATTGCCGCCACCGGATGTGAAGATCGGCAACGGCCATGGCTGTTATAGCTGCGCTCTGTTGTGTCTCTCCTTCCTCCTCCTCCTCTTTTGCCACCCCCAACGTCGGAACGTATATTCCGGCGACCTATTTGTTTTGCTTTTCGTCGTGTTGCCTCCTTTAGAGGGCTCGTTTGGTTCTGTGGAGTGTTTTTATTAACTTCTGTTACTGTACTCCGTTGGTTTTTATCTAGTACACTTTCCGGCGAACCCAGTATTTCCGACGACCTTTAGTGTCTTGCGATGGATGTTTCATTTTGTTGCTGCTATGTATGGTTTAAGACTTATTTTTACTCAAATGTTGGACTTTGCTTTGTTGACAATGGCTCATCGGACGATGTACCTAGACGGATTCTCGACCGGAAAACATTTTCCAGCGACCTTATTCATCGGTTCTGAGCTTGTTGCGCTCTTTTACCTTTGGGTTGCGTATGACCTCTTGTTGCCTTATTCTTCACTGTTGGTTCAATATTTTTTCTAACTTTTCTATGTTTGCTTTGGTCCGTATGAATTGGTCGGCTGCCTAATCCGTCGTTACTATTGCGACTATGTTGTTGAAGTTTTTTGATTGATTTTGTTTGTTTCTTGGACACTGTTGGTTGATATCCTTGACAGGGTTTGGACGGGATTTCTCTTATTGTCTAATTTCAACCAAATACTACACGAGCACTGGCCTATGAGAAAGTATAATTTTTTTAATCTTGTGATCATACTTTGATTAATAAAGGACAAGATACTACACCATCCCTCGGATCCGGAACAAAAATATATTTTATGAGGCGATGACGAAAGCCAAAGAAAAATGAAGGACGAGAATGCAACAATTTGTGCTTCGGAAGGCAACACGGTTGGCCGCCGGAATTGCAACCAAGTCGGTGTTCGCATTCTAATGTCTATTTGCTAACGACATACACTATCCGAGCCATCTTAAACATTTTCAAACCATTTTCAAAAAACAGAAACAATTTTTCAAAAACATTCTAAATCAGTTCCAAACAACAATATTTTCTAAAAAACATTACAAAAGAATTATTTACTTTAGTTTATTTTTATATTATATCATTTCACTAACATGTTTGCCTTCTTTATGTTTGCGAGATACTTTACCTAGAAGTTTCTTTGCAAAGGTGGTTCTCGAAGATGAAGAAAATAAATTCCCGTCAAATTCCCCGGTTCTCACTCCCTATTATAGGATGTAATAAAAAATCACTAGTAAAATAGTAGTTAGCATGTCGTACTTATTTATTTGTGATAATGTTTATACCTAGAATTTCATGTTTAGGTAATAATCAATTTAATCGTTTAAACTCTAATTAATAACAATTCATATCGAGTACTAAAATCTTAGACACACTTTCGTGATCGGTTTGATTAACTTGATTCTTGTTCAACAAGTTAATCCGAGCTAGTTAGCTTAACTTGAATAAGTTGGGTTTGTAAATAGTTTAACTAATTTTTGTTATAAATGTTAGTGTATTTTAATATTATGTGAATTTTCTTACTGCATTTTATATTCATACATGTAATTTCATTTGTGAATAACTCTGTGTTAGAAATATGATTATAAAATACTACCCCAAGTCTTAAGTAAAATTTAATTGTAGGAATAGTTTATTTTAGTTTTGCACATATTGTTTCATTAAAAAAGAGTAATTATTTCTCTTACTTGTATATCCTCAACAAATCTTTTATTCCTTATTTTTTCTTTATTCAACTAACCTTTTAAGATAGAACCTTATTCATCCTATTATCACATGAAAAGATTTATGTAGGTAATTCTCTTTTATGCTTCCCTATTTATGATAAGATTTTCCTACTCTATTCGATCATTTCACTCAAGTTAATTGATGACTATTTCATTCAAAGATAATTCTTCACCTTTTATTATATATATTCAATTAAGACTAACTTTTTATAGTCAAATTTTGTGGCTTCAATTATAAGTCGAACTTTTATTTATACTTTATTTTGAACCCAATTCTTTCAATCAAACTCCAAAAGATTTTTTCTTTTACTATTTTTCTACAAATGAAATAGTCATGCTTTAAATATTTATTCACGACATGACAATTGCATTGGCTAATCTTTTTGGATTCTTTGTGAAATAACTAATCATTCTTTTGAGCCTTCCCTGTCTTATTTGATCGAGTCCATTGGAATCACATTTTTTGGATATTGAGGGATGCCTAACACCTTCCCCTCGAGATAATTTGAACTCTCACCTACAATCTCAATTGGTTTCGCATTCCATAATTAAAGTGTATATTACGTAGTATAATATAGGTGTCCTAGTATACCTTAAATACCAGGTGGCGACTCTAAACTCCAACTAACCTTGTAGAGTACTATAAGTTGTGTTTGTTCTGGCTTTGTAAAATAAAGAACAACATATATATATATATATATANGGGAGCGCGACCGGCGCTCAACCGAGTGAACCCGGCCGAGCAAGCCTGTTAGATTTCCTTCTACCCAAACTCATCCATGAATAAAGATAATACATATTTTCGTTAATTAGACAATAAGGTAATCATGTATACAATACCAATTCATTACCATTAGTTACATCATCCTTCTTATAGTGGGTGCACCGAATACCTAGAGACAACATCCTTCTTATACCAATCATCTCATTTCATACTTCTTTCGCATATTTTCATTTCATTAGCACTAGTGGCCACAATTATAAAATCATTATTGGCACGTCGACATTTTTTAATATTTCATGCTCACCTTTTTAACTTTCAAACATCATCATCATCATCCACAACAAGGCATTTCAAATCAATGTTTCTAGTACACATGTGAGCAATTAAGAGTCTTAGGCACATAGAGGTTTTTCATAAAATTTGGCATAATAGCCTTCATTTGATCTTGACTTGAAGTCACAACATTATTAATGAACAACCCATATTTTGAACATATTCTCAAATGATAACATAACATGATAAAAAGATTTTAGGAATACATATTGAACATATATCTTTCAACACAAGCTCATTCGGAATAGCCACTTTCATAATGAACAATTCGGGACTTACATAAATTACAAGAATACCATGGGATTCAATTCTAAGAGAAGAGTTTAGCCAATATACCTCACTTGAGCTTCCTTAAGCTCTAAAATGTTCCGAAAATCTTAGCAACTTCGATCTATTTTAGAAATTTAACAAATTGAACACAAATTAGGAAGATGATCATGGTTCTAGCTCATTTGAGAATTTTATCAAACACTAAATGTGCATTAAGGTTTCAAGGTACTTTTATGGAGGATTCCATCATCCCACAACCCATTTTTTACCATTTTTAGCTCAACAATCTTCCTATACCCCTTGATAACACATGCACGCAAAATAACCAACTCCCATACCCAAGAATTATCTTACTAATTACCTATTTCTAGTTAACTTTCAAAATAAAGGGTTAGGATGTAGAAACTTACCTCTAGGATAAAAATCTAGTGAGTTTTGCTCGTTAATATTCCAAGATTCGAGCAAGAAATGAAGAACACATTGTTGAAGAACTCTCTTCCACTATAGGGCACTCTCTCACCCTCAAAATATCAGGTTTTTGGTCAAAAAATGGTACATATCGTCTATTTAACGAAGTAGGGTCGGGTTATAAAAACCCAAAAATAAAGCTTCGGAATAGAATATGCGGTATCATACACGACCACAGAATGGATATGCGATCCGCATATCGGCCGCACAATTTGGTACCCAAAGCTGATGTCGCATGCCTGGGCCTGCGGTAGTTATGTGGCCCGCAGACCTGTTATGCGATCGCATAATGCACCACAGAAATGGTTTGCGATCGCATAATATACCGCAGACTTCCTCCAATTCTCGCCCTGTATCTGCTTCACTCTACGTCTATTATGCGGTCCGTAGAGTGATTCTGCGACCGCATAGTAGGCTGCAGAAATGCCCTCTTCTGCCAAAGATTTTCCTTTGCTCCCCAGTGCATTGTTCAACCCAAAAAGTCCGACCCTTAAATACCTTTGCGAAATTTTACAAGGCCTTACATATATGACCTTCTAGACTTATTGTATGATTTAAGCTCTAATCTCCAGGTGATTTGACCTTTATTTTATCCAGTTATCTTCATTTAGCATTCTTTTATTTGATTATAGTAATTATTTATGATTACTCAGTTGCTTTACATACTCGATACAATGTTTTGTATCGATATTCCTTTGGCCGGGGATGCTTCATTTCTTGCTACAGGTTCAGGTAGGCAGTTTGATTGACACCCAGAATAAATAATTTCATTTCCAATTGTTGATCAGTAGACTCCATATCATCAGAGTGCAATCGAGCCTAGAGATCCTTATATTTTAATTATATATATAGACTTATGAATAGGTCGGGGCCCTGTACCGATTATATTATATCTGTCAGATGTTCTTAGAATCTTTTGTAGACGTATGTGAACCTGTGGTCAGTTACCGTATGCTAGACAAATATCTGTGTTGGTTGAGGCCTTACAAGCCCATGTGTTGATATATATATATATGTTTGGGATTTTCTAATTGCAGCTGCTTCAAATATGGTAAGACTATCAATTTTTTTATGGAATGGTCGCTCGTATACGTATGACATTAAATGCCTGTCTACATCACCTAGGTTGGGGTGTGATAAAGTGATATCAGAGCAGCTGTGTGTCTAGGGAGTTTACAAAATCGTGTCTAGTAGAGTCTTATTTATAAGTGTGTTATGCACCACATTATATAAACAGGAAGCTACATGGCATTTAGGAGCCAGTTACCCTTCTTTCAAATTCAAATCATGTTGTAGAGCTGAGTCATAGTTGAGTTTAAAACTTACATTTGATATTTGTATACTGAGATAACCAAAAAGATTATAGCTAGCCAGAGGGCTAAAACGACAGCAAGGGTACGAGTAGATATTCCCAGTTGATGTGACTCAGATTGAGGCCCTATCAGGCTATATATGTACTGTTACACCCCATGTTTTCGTATGTAAAAGTACGCCACAAGTAAATTGATGAAACCTCAGAAATGAGATTATTTTGAAGTTACAAGTATCTATTTCAAACAAGTGAAAAGTAAATTCGTGAAAGTGAGAGGGTAAGCGAATCGAAGAAAATGAGTTTTGTCGAAGGTTGTCATTTTGAGATAAAATACGGTCCGAGCTATAATACCCGATATTTGTGGACTAGTGCCATACAAGGTACCATATGACCATGTTAGTAAGGTGTATAAAGTGTGTCAAAAGTAAGTAGTATTTTAAGTAATTAGAGATAATGCTTAATTATATGGGTAATTAGTTAATTATTGATTTAATGGGAGATTAACCATGTAATTAAAGAATTGTGGATAATATCTAAAGGGCCCCAATGTGGCAGCCAAGAGCATTAGTTAAATATGACTCTTAAGTCATAAAGTAATGTGGCATCTTATGAGAAATTGGTGGCTTAGTCACCCCCTAACGTGGGACCCACCTAGAGGTTAAAGACAACCTTTCTAATTCACAATTGAGTTGCTCATCTTAAAGAAGAAAGCTTCAGCAAAGGTATTGTTGCAATAGCAACGTGATTGCCTCAAGTATGTCATACGAAGACTATTTAATACTATAGCAATGGATCTTCAACAAGAATTCAAACAAAAATTCATTAGCATATTAGCAACGTGACATTTTTGTAATTCTAAGGAAGCCTAGTATAATCTTTCTCAAGAATATCATACGGATGTTTTTCTACTCCGATCTTGCCGTTACATTGTCACGACCCAATTTCTCCCTCGGTGAACCGTCGTGACGACTCCTAGTCTCTAAGAATAGGTAAGCCTAACACTTTTGCGGAAGTGAAACTAAAGCATGAACATTTACTACTAGCAGTAACAAATATCTAATAAGCAATTGAATGACACTCGGCATATACAATTATCACCTCTAAAAATGTACAAAACAATTTTCCAAAACTCGGAATACCATAAGTCACAAGCTACTAAGAAGTCTTAACCGTTCTATACATCATTTCTACATAAAGAAGGAAAAATGAACATATGGGGATAGAGGGGGACTCCGAGGATCTGCGGGGGCGAGCAAATGTACCTTGAAGTCTCCAATAAGTAGCAACGACTGCAACTAGTAATGAGGCTGGTAAGATGAACCTGGATCTACACATGAAAAACATGTGCAGGAAAGGGCGTGAGTACACCACAACGGTACCCAGTAAGTGCCAAGCCTAACCTCGGTCGAGTAGTGACGAGATCAGGTTAGGGCCCTGCTAGTATAAATATAATGAAATAAGACAGAATGAAATATCGCAGTAAAATAATACGGAAATCTAACAGTAATAGAATTAATGAAAAACAACAGCTCAGAACACAATGATAACAACAGGGAATCTTCCGAGATACCGTCTCGTAGTCCCAAACGTAAATGTGCAGGGGGATCTCCCGGAATTCCGTTCCGTAGTCCCAAAATAAATATGCAAAACAGGGGGATCTCCCAGAATACCGTTCCGTATTCCCAAAATAAATATACAGTACAAGGGGATCTCTCGGAATACCGTTCGGTAGTCCCAAAATAAATATGCAGCACAACCCACTGAAATAACAGTTACAACAAGAATTCCTACAGTTTGGACTAAGTTCAAGTCAAAGAAAGCATGTAATTTCACTAAACATACTGCACAGAGTTCAAATGTACAGTTAAACAAGTAGGCATGCTATTCTAGTCTAAACAGGATATTTACATATGCTAGTGTGTTTCAATTAAGGAGAAAACAAGTTAAGACTTAGTGAAAAACAGAGTTTTACAACAAATAGCCTGTGTACGTACTCGTCACCTCATGTACACGTCGCTCACATATCATATAGTACCAAATCATAAGGGAGTTCCCCCCACAAGGTTAGGCAAGTCACTTACCTCGAACCAAGCTCAAAACATTATGTCACAATGCTCTTTCCACAAATATCCGACTCTGAATGGCTCAAATCTAGCCAAAACTAATTACATAACATAAATATAGCTACAAGAAACTAATCTAGCTAACGAAATCAAAGCTAAGGCAAGAAATTAAATAAATGCCCAAAAAGCCTTCCCGGGCCCATGTCTCGGAATCGGGTAAAAGTAACAGAATACGAACACCCATTCACTCACGAGTCTAACCATACCAAATTCACTCAAATTCGATCCAAAAATCTCGATCAAAACTCCAAAATTTGGTCTAAGAACCTTTCTCAATTTTTCCAAATTTTCACCCTAAATCAGAAATTAAACGATACAATTAATGATAGATTAGTGTGTTATAACCATAAAGGAGTTAGGAATCATTACCCAATGACTCCCTCTGAAAAACTCTCGAAATTTCGTCTTCTACCGAGCTCCCAATTCAAGTTTGGAGAAATGAATTAAACCCTCAAAATTTTCCCTTTTCTGCCCAGCAAATTTGCTCCTGCAACCTATTCATCGCACTTGCAAAAATTCCATCGCATGTGCGAAAATGACTTAAGGGACCTGGGACCGCTTCTGCGAGAAAGTGGCCGCACATGCGTGTGTGCACCTGCGGAAACTGGTCCGCTTCTGCGGTCTCTCTTCGCACCTGTGCTCCAGGGTCGTATCTGCGGGCATCGCAGATGCGGACTATTACCTTGCACATGCGATCGCTGAGCTCCTCTTTCCAAACCGCTTCTGCGCCTGATCTTCCGCACGTGCGAGTCCGCACCTGCAGTTCCCCAACTGCAGATGCGAAAACACCAGCAACCAGAAATCTTCAGCAATTGCATAAGTCCAAATTTCAACCCGTTGAGCATCCGAAACACACCTGAGGCCCCCGGGACCTCAATAAAACATACCAACCAATCCTAAAAACACCATACAAACTTAGTCGAGCCTTCAAACCACATCAAACAATGCTAAAATCACGAATCATCCTCTGATTCAAACTTAAAGAACTTGAAACTTCAAAATTCTACAACCGATGCCGAAACCTATCAAACCACGTCTGATTGACCCAAAATTTTGCACACAAGTCATAATCCACAGTATGGACCTACTCCAACTTCCAGAATCGGATTTCGACCCCGATATCAAATATTCCACTACTGGCCCAAAACTCTAAAAATTCAACTTTCGCCATTTCAAGCCTAAATGAGCTATGGACCTTCGAAAAATAATCCGAACATGCCCCTAAGCCCAAAATCACACAACGAAGCTAACAAAATCGACAGAATTCTATTTCGGAGTCGTCTTCACATAGTTCCGACTAAGGTCCGAATCCTAAAACGTAAGCTTTCCGTTTAGGGACTAAGTGTCCCAAAACACTCCAAAAACCAAAACGAAACCTCCCGACAAGGCACAATAACAGAAATAGATAGGGGGAAATCAGTTAATAGGGGATCGGGGCTATCACTCTCAAGACGACCGGCTGGGTCGTCGCACACATGTTTTCACAAAAGACATGTGTTAGAGGGATTGTCAAGAGAATCGATTCAGATATGTTAAGGCTATCCCTTCTTTCTTTTTGGTATGATCCATACGATACAAATGAAACGAGCAAATGCACAACTTTCATAAATGACTTCATAGAAGTATTAGATGTGTCTATATTCTTGATTCCCTATATGAATTATTATTCTATCATATGTTCATGGGTCTCAGAAAAATACGTAGTTGATAAAGTTTATTTCATGATATTAATCAAAGGCATAATGGTCTTATGACATTCCGAGGAATTTTATTGACGTACTTCTCATGCATTGCATTCATTTACATTTACCCATGATGAGATGTCGTTATATACGCATATATATGTATATAATATGTATATGGGATATGGGAAAAGGTTATGGCGTTATATACGCACCACCACCTGATCAGCTGGTATACGTTGATGATTTGCCCACAGTGGCCGAGATGATATGATGGGATGCACTCAGAGGCTTGATGATATTATGTACGCATATACCTATGCATGGTATGACATTTATATGCATATCATGGAATTGTAAATATTATTGATTCACAGAGTTATTCAGACTTACATGTTGAGTCTTTTACTCCATGTTTCTCATGTCTATTATTTACTGATTTTCATTCCTTACATACACGGTACATTATTTGTACTGACGTCCCTTTTGCCTGAAGATGCTGTGTTTCATGCCCTGCAGGTCCCGATAGACAGGTCGAGAGTCCTCCAGGTAGGCTATCAGCTCAGCGGAAGGTGTTGGTGCGCTCCATTTGCTCCGGAGTTGCTATTTGGTCAGTATGATTAAGATATGTATTGATTGGTATGGCGGGGCTCTGTTCCGACCTTTGTGACAATTATGTATTCTTAGAGGCTTGTAGACAGATGTCACGTATATGAAAGATTGTATGGCCTTATCGGCCTATGTTCAGTATACGAGCAATCACTTTAGCCTTATGGCCCGTATGTCACGTGTATAAGATTTTATATCAAATTAGGTCATCTTATATTGAGTATTCCCTTATGTTTACTCTGGTTATCTCATGACGCCCCTTCTGGCCAACTTACCCATGGTGGTGTTATAAGAAAGATACGTTACGTTGGTACTCGATTGAGTAAGGTACCGAGTGCCCGTCGCAGCCCATCTGTTTGGGTCATGACAAAAGTGGTAACAGAGCAGTTCTGTCCTAGGGTGTCTACAAGCTGTGTTTAGTAGATTCTTGTTTATGGGTGTGTCGTGCACCACATTTATAAGCAGGAGGCTACAGGGCATTTAGGACTGTCACTCTTTCCTCTTACTCTAGATCGTGTGGTAGAGCTCAGTTGTAAAAACTCAATTTCCTAAACTCTATCTTATTCATAATATGACGATGCCTACATCTAGAAAGACGGTTAATAAGGTATTGAATGTAGCTGTGGAAGAATTGAGAAAGAGGAACTCGATTTTGCATGATGCTCATGATGAGTAAATGTGAGGTCTTCAGCAGATCATGTGTGTACCTTACGTGTAAGCCTCTTGATAAGGAGCCTTAAGGCAAGAATATCTGTCCACTTCTATGGTGAAAGGCAATGAGAGATTCAGAAGCTAGATACAAGTTTCAACAAGTAAAAGAAGCAAGATGAAGAAGGGTACGAGGTACCCAGCTAGTGAAGATTTTCATTATTTACCATTCAGGAAGAGAGATATAAGCATTTTGAATCACCTTAGACGGTAGCAGAGGTATGTACTATCAGCCATACCCATCTCAGTTATGCCCTATGGAAGCTAACTGATATGGTTTAAGAGAAGGACGAGATATCAGGATTTGGCTGGGGTTAGAGTAACCCAAAATGGTGAATGGATTGTTAGAGTTAGTTGACATTTCTGAAGGCTACTACAAATATGCTAATAGATCTCCTTGTGAGACACCAGATGGTACACTCTAGAATAGTACAATTCCTTTTTACATAGATAGGCACCGGAAGCCTGGAAGGGATAAATATTACCTTAGTGTGGCTCCCGTATCTAGTAGAGAAAGAAATGACAGTATTACAGAGTCTATAGTTGAGTGAAGGAAAAGACGAGAGGTGACAAAAAGAGTATAGGCCAAACATACAAACCAATTCTAAAATACCATATGAACTTAGTCGAGCCCTCAAACCACATCAAACAATGCAAAAATCAAGAATCACCCTCCAATTTAAAACTTAAAGAACTTGAAACTTCAAAATTCGACAACTGACACAGAAACCAACCAAACAACGTCTGCTTGACCCCAAATTTTGTACACAAGTCATATTCAACATTACGGACCTACTCCAACTTCCGGAATTGGATTCCGACGCCGATATCAAAATTTCCACTACCGGTCCAAAACTCTAAAAATTCAACTTTTGCCAATTCAAGCCTAAATAAGTTACGGACCTCCAAAATACAATCCGGACACGCCCCTAAGTCCAAAATCACCTAACAGAGCTAACAGAACTGATGGAACTCCATTACGGAGCCGTCTTCGCATAGTTCTGACTATGGTGCCAATCCTAAGGCTTAAACCTCCATTTAGAGACTAAGTGTCCCAAACACTTCCAAAAACCAATATGAGACCTCCCGGCAAGTCACAATAGCAGAAAAAGATACGGGGGAAGCAGTTAAATAGGGGATCGAGGCCATAACTCTCAAGACGATCGGCCGGGTCGTCACACTCTAACACTAACATAGTACCCCGACGCAGCTACTCAAACTCCGTGCTCCATGCATCCGAAAGGGTCTATGGAACTTACTCTCTCAAGAACATCTCTAAACTCTGAGTCAATGAAAGTGAGGCTGCATTGGCTGGGCTACCCTCCTCGTAAATCCGCCACCACTGATACGCTGCTCCTGATAGCTGAAATGTATTAAAAGAAACCCAACTCGTCTCCACAATACCCATGGTTCAAAGAATACGGTGGAACTTCTTGAACCTCTCAAGTCTAAGCTCCTCCTTTTCAGATACTGTTGCCCTAACTACGGGTGGAACCAGAATAACGGGTTGTGCTGGAATGACACCTGGAACCTGACAAATGTGGACTCACTGCTCTAGAGTACGGGTTGCGGGAGTCTGAGCTCCTCCCCCGGTCTATGAAGTAGCAGTGCAACCGGAATCAATACTGCGTGAGCCAATGCACCAAACATGCTCAGGAACTGCGCTAAAGTCTCCTGAAGTACTAAGGTAGCAATAGGCGCCTCCGGTGCTTGTCCCCCAACTGGAGCTATTGGTGGCTCCTCAGCTGCTGCTCTAGTAGATGCTCTAGCTGTAGCACGTGCTCCTCCTCGGCCTCTGCCTCTTCCTCTGCCTCGGCCCCTAGCAACACCGGCTCTGAGGGTAGCATCATCAGTAACTACAACTCGTGTTCTCACCATCTGTAAGAGAATAGAATGACAAAGGCTCAAACTCCGAAATCAGTAAACTCGCACGATAGTAATGAAAGAAGTGAAGTTTTCCTAATAGTTCTGTAGCCTCTCGAAGATAAGTATATCTTGAGTCTCCACAGCAATATCTGATCAGCTATCTGTTGATCAACAAACTCCGAAGTATTTGGATCTGCACAAAAATGTGTAGAAAACGTAGCATGAGTACACCACAACGGTACCCAGCAAGTATCAAGACTAACATCGGTGGAGTAGTGACGAGGGACAATCAAGACACCTACTAGACTTAATAACCTGTATAAGTATGAATGTGAAACTAAAAGAGAACAATATCAATATAAAGCTAAGCATGGTAAAAATAACAAAACAATACTCGTAAAAGAAAACTAGAAACAATAATTAGCAACAGGGAACAACTAACAAGTAGTAACGCCGTAGAGTAAGCAAAACACAGTTTAAGTCCGGTGAAATCAAGTAAGGAAAATAATAAACAACTTAATAAGAACAACCAATTTCGCATAAGATTTGTTCAAGAATTTTCCTGAGGTACCACACCTCATTATCACAAATCACGAATCCCAATTCACGAACCCTAATCACTTGGCATCTTGTGCCCACATTACAAATCATAACCGCACAGATAACTCACTTCCCAATATCATTAATACCTCATATCTACACGGAGAACTCATGTGCCAATAGTACAACTTTCGCACAGAAGGCAAGTGTTACATTTCGCGTTTTCGTACGTTAAAGTTTCGCCGTAAGTTAATCGACGTAAACTTGGGGATGAGATTATCTTGTGGTTATACGCATTTATGCTATTTATAACAAGTGATAAGTAAGTGCCGTGAAGGATAAAGGGTAAACGAATCAAAGAAAGTGAGATTCGTTACAGGTGGTCAATTTGGGATAAAATACAGTCCGAGCTACAATACCATATATTTATGGACTAGTGCCATACAAGGTACCACATAACCACGACAGCATGATACATAAAGTATGTTAAAAGTGAGTATTATTTTAAGTAATTTGAGATAATTCTTAATTATGTGGATAATGGGTTGATTATTAGTTGATGGAAGATTAATTAGTTAAATAAGACATTAGTAATTAATTAAGATGTTGGGATAAGGCCTAAGAGGCCCAAAAACGTGGCAGCCCTAAGAATTGAATAGGATTCATTACATCTAGGTGGCCAAATTAGAAGCCTTTAGCAAAGGATTAGTCATCCTAAGTGGGGCCCACCTAAGGTAACATTACTAGTTCAAAAATCACTTTCTAATCTCTTAAGAAAGAGTTTTAACCAAGACTTCCTTGCATTGAAATGTTATTGCTAATCTCTTAAGAATGAATTTAAGCCAAAATTATCTTTGCATAGCAACATTAATACTCCTCTCTTAAGAAAGAGTTTCAGAAAATATTATTGTGGATAAGCAACGTTATTACTCACATCTTAAGAAGAAAGTTTCAACGTGGATGATTTTGAAATAGCAATGTTATTGCTTCGAGCATTTCATACGAATTGTTTCCTATTTCGATCTCGCTATTACGTGTTTCGTCACGATTGGCGTATGTTAGAAGGATTGTCAAGAGAATCGGGTCAGCTATGTTAAGGCTATCCCTTCTTTCTTTTTGGCATGATCCATACGATACTAACAAAACGAGTAAACGCACAATTTTTATAAATTACTCTATTCATAGAAATACTAGGGGTGTCTATATTCTTAATTCCCCATGTGAATTATTATTATATTTTCTATTCATGGGTCTCAGAAAAATACGTATTTGATAAAGTTTATCCGAAAGGCATATTGACTTTTATGACATTCCGAGAAATTTTATTAACGTATTTCTTATGCATTTCATACATTTATACATGTACATTGACCCATGACCAGATGGCGTTATATACGCATATATATGCATATTATATGTATACGGGATATGGAAAAAGGTTACGGCGTTATATACGCACCACCACATGATCAGCTGGTATATGTTGATGATTTTGCCCACAGTGGCCGAGATGATATGACGGGTTGCCCTTAGAGGCTTGATGATGTTATGTACACCTATACCCATGCATGAAATGACATTTATACGTACCTGCATGACATTATAAATGTTTCAGGATTTACAAAGTGATTTAGACTTACAGGCGGAATTCCTTATTCCATGTTTCATCTATGTCTGTTATGTACTGCTTTTTATTCCTTGCATACTCAGTACATTATTTGTATTGACACCCTATTTCCCGGGTCCTGCGTTTCATGCCCACAGGTGCAGATAGACAAGCTGATGGTCCCGCTTCTTAGGATCCTTGATCAGCGAGAGTTGGCGTGCTCCACTTGATCCGGAGCTGCTTTTGATTTTGGTACAATATGCTTGTATACATATATGGGTATGACGGGGCCCATTCCCGTCCTTGTACGTTGTATATTCTATTAGAGGTCTGTAGATAGTCATGTATAGTTGGGTAGTATGTGGCCTTGTCGGCTTCCAGTTTTGGATATGTAGTTGTCTATAGCAGCCTTGTCGGCTTGCCGTACGTATTTCACACGTGTATGTATATATGTCTTTTGAATATGTTTCCTCACGTATGTTATTCTCGTAGTTCAGCAGATGTTATTCATGTTTATATCGTAGACGCATGCTTAAGGGTGTTCGATAGGTAGGAATCGGGCACCCATCCCGGCCCATCGGTTTGGGTCGTGACAAAAGTGGTATCAGAGAAGTTCTTTCCTAGGGTTGTCTACAGACCGTGTCTAGTAGAGTCTTGTTTATGGGTGTGTTGTGCACCATACTTATAGACATGAGGCTACAGGACATATAGGATGTTATCCTCCCTTCTTATCTTAGATCATGCGATATAAGAATTCATGTCCCTAACGATATGTTACGTTTTCAGCGATGCCTTCGAAGACTACAACCGCACAAAAGGGCAAGTCCGTGGCTGGTGAGACTACTAGTCAAGCGCCACGAGTTACTAGGGCTCGGGGAGAGTCTCATAGTGAGATTCTATCTCAAACATCACATACCCCGCCCTCTCCAGAGAAGCTCCGAAAGGCACCAGCTCCAGCGCCCACCCCTGTATGTCCAGCTTTTCAGCCAGATGCACCGGGTCAGGAGAAGAGTGATGCTATTTAGCTATTAACTCGATTAGTAGCCGCACATGCTCGCCGTCAGGAGGTAGGTATTGGTCATGCAGATAGGTCCGTCAGTGCGAGGGTTTGTGATTTCATTACTTTGGACCCTCCGGTATTCACTGGAGCAGATCTGAACGAAGACCCTCAGGTATTTATCAATAGAATGCAGAGGAATTTGAGGGTAATGAAGGCCACTGCGACTGAGTCAGTTGAGCTAGCTTCCTATAGACTTCAGGATGTTGCAGTTAATTGGTACGAGTCTTGGGAGTTGTCCAGAGGTGAGGATGCCCTTCCAGCAGTATGGCAGGAGTTTACAGAGGCTTTTCTTCATCATTATCTGCCACCAGAGCTCAAACGGGTCAGAGTTGATAAGTTCTTGACCCTTCGGCAGGGTAACATGAGTGTTCGGGAGTACAGTCTTTAGTTTGACTCGTTGACTAGGTATGCTCCCACTATTGTATTTAAAATAGAGGATCGGATTCACCAATTCGTGATGGGGTTAGAGCCGCTCTTGCTTAACGATTGTATGTCAGTCTCACTTCAGGCAGACGTGGATATTTCTCGTATTCATGCATATGCTCAGGGTGTAGAGGAGCGTAAGCAGAAGTAAATGGTCGACCGTAAGCATGATAGGGCCCAGAATAAGAGAGTGAGGTCTTTGGGTCCTTCTGGTGAGTTTTGAGGTGGTCAGAGACCACAATACCCGAGGTATCCAGCCCAACCATCGGCTAGTGCCCCCCCTCAGTTTGGAGGTAAGAGATTTGATCGTTCCACATATTCAGGGTCTGGTCAGAATTCCAGGGCCTCAGGTTCTCAGTATAGGGGTGAGTCAAGTCAGATGAGGCAACCCTTGCCACGATGTGCTCAGTGTGGTAAGCAGCATGAAGGGCAGTGCCGTATGGAGTTGGGTGTTTGTTATACTTGTAGTTATTCGGGCCACGTTATGAGGGATTGTCCGACAAGAGGTGATGCAAGCATAGCTCAGCCAGCGAGATCTGTAGCTAGTTCGTCATCATTAGTACGCCCCCTAGGCAAGGTTCACAAGGACCAATGGGTCGTGGTAGAGGCAGAGGCGGAGCATCTAGATCGAGCAGTCCTCAGAACCACATTTACGCGTTAGCAGGATGACAGGATCAAGAATCATCACCCGATGTTGTTACAGGTATATTATCAGTCTCCTCATATGATGTATATGCACTAATTGACCGAGGTTCCACCTTATCATATGTTACAATACCCGATATTTATGGACTAGTGGCATACAAGGTACCCCATAACCACGATAGCATGATACATAAAGTGTGTTAAAGTGAGTAGTATTTTAAGTAATTTGAGATAATTCTTAATTATATGGATAATGGGTTGATTATTGGTTAATGGGAGATTAATTAGTTAAATAAGATATTAGTAATTAATTAAGATGTTGGGATAAGGCCTGAGAGGCCCAAAAACGTGGCAGCCCCAAGAATTGAATAGGATTTATTACATCTAGGTGGCCAAATTAGAAGCCTTTAGCAAAGGATTAGTCATCCTAAGTGGGGCCCACCTAAGGTAACATTACTAGTTCAAAAATGATTTTCTAATCTCTTAAGAAAGAGTTTTAACCAAGACTTCCTTGCATTGAAATGTTATTACTAATCTCTTAAAAATGAATTTCAGCCAAGATTATCTTTGCATAGAAACATTAATACTCCTCTCTTAAGAAAGAGTTTCAGCAAACATTATTGTGGATAAGCAACGTTATTACTCACATCTTAAGAAGAAAGTTTCAACGTGGATGATTTTGAAATAGCAATGTTATTGCTTCGAGCATTTCATACGAATTGTTCCCTATTTCGATCTCGCTATTACGTGTTTTGTCGCGATTGCCGTATGTTAGAAGGATTGTCAAGAGAATCGGTTCAAGTATGTTAAGGCTATCCCTTCTTTCTTTTTGGCATGATCCATACGATACTAACAAAACGAGTAAACGCACAATTTTCATAAATGACTCTATTCATAGAAATACTAGGGGTGTCTATATTCTTAATTCCCCATGTGAATTATTATTATATTTTCTATTCACGGGTCTCAGAAAAATACGTATTTGATAAAGTTTATCCGAAAGGCATATTGACTTTTATGACATTTCGAGAAATCTTATTAACGTATTTCTTATGCATTTCATACATTTATACATGTACATTGACCCATGACCAGATAGCGTTATATATTCGTATATATATATATATATATATATATATATATATATATATACGGGATATGAAAAAAGGTTACGGCATTATATACGCACCACCACCTGATCAGCTGGTATATGTTCATGATTTTGCCCATATGGCCGAGACGATATGATAGGATGTCTTCAGAGGCTTGATAATGTTATGTACACCTATACGGGCATGACACGGCATTTATACGTACATGCTTGACATTATAAATGTTTCAGGATTTACAAAGTGATTTAGACTTACAGGCTGAATTCCTTATTCCATGTTTCATATATGTCTGTTATGTACTGGTTTTTATGCCTTACATACTCAGTTCATTATTCGTACTGAAGCCCTATTTCCCGGGGCCTGCGTTTCATGCCCGCAGGTGCAGGTAGACAAGCTGACAGTCCCCCTTCTTAGGATACTTGATCAGCGAGAGTTGGCGTGCTCCACTTGATCCGTAGCTACTTTTGATTTTGGTACGATATGCTTGTATACATATATGGGTATGACGGGGCCCAGTCCCATCCTTGTATAGTTGTATATTCTATTAAAGGTCTATAGACACTCATGTATAGTTGGGTAGTATGTGTCCTTGTCGGCTCGCCCTACGTATCTCACATGTGTATGTATATATGTCTTTTGAACAGGTTTCCTCACGTATGCTATTCTCGTAGTTCAGCAGATATTATTCATGTTTATATCTTAGACGCATGCTTAAGGGTATTCGACAGGTAGGACTCGGGAACCCATCGCGGCCCATCAGTTTGGGTCGTGACAGCAAGTATACAAGAGACATGTAAATGATTAATAAACATCAGAATTCATCTTTTTATGACAATATGAGTGATTCATTATGTGTATACTTGTGCAAGTGTTCTATCACAACTCGAGTCAACAAGTAAGAGCAGAGACAACAAATGGCACATAAGAAACAACACAACAAAATGTAAAATACATAACTCACACAAGGTAGGCACACCACTACACAAATATCATCAATTACAATGCCCCCAGGCCATCACATGTCATCACAAATCATCCCCGATACAACCCCCCTTGTCTCGCCACATGAGCAATAATAAAGTAAATGCCCGTCTTGTCTCGCCGCACGTGCGCAACAATAAAGTTAATGCCCGCCTTGTCTCATCGCACGTGCATAATAATATTCCCGCCTTGTCTTGCCACATGCGCAATCCAACATATATATAGCCTATCTAGTCATGCCGCATGTGCAAATTTCTATAGTAAACAAAGCACGGACAACTCATGTGCGAACACCCCGACAATTCTCTCAACAATATCACATGTGCCAAAAACATATCAACACATATAACAACTCGCACCACATGTGCCCATATGCCAAAACATTTCCTTAAAACAATTTCAATACCCCACCTACATAGCTCTCGGCTCAATGACACTAAGTACAACAACAACAACCATAACATGAGAGTACGACAAGTAAATCAACACAAGATTCTATAAATAGAAAGAATGGAAGAACGAGCTCACAATGACAGACATAATAAGTAATAATGGTTTCAAACAAGAATAACTCAACGATGGGAGAGATAACATGTAACAACGATATCAAATAAGAGTAACTCACCAATGGAAGGGATAACATGTAATAATGATTTCCAAATAGGTACAACTCAACGATAAGAGAGATAACATGTAACAATGATTCCTAATAGGTACAACTCAATGATAAGAGAGATAACATGTAATGATTCCAAATAAGGATAAGTCAACAATGAAAGGGGTAGCAATAACTTCAATTAAGGTTAAGCAATTACGGAAGATATAACATGGAAATGAAATAGGCAACAAATCCAATTAAGGCATATAAGAGTATATTTGTCAACCAGGGTAGAATATGAATCAATCAACTTCAAATAAAACGCGTAAGGGTAAATTTATCAATGGAGGATTTAACTTGATAATACAACTTCATTATAATGTACATAAGAACCTAAGAGTCTAAGCCGGTCAAATTTCAATATATAAGTTGTGCACATACTCGTCACCTCGTGTACACGTCATTCATGTAGTTCAAATAGTCCAAACAAACTAATCCCTAGGGGGTAGTTTCCCCACACAACGTTAGACAACATAGTTACCTTAAAAGCCCTCAATCAGTTCTCAAAAATAGCTTTTCCTTTACAATTCACCTCTGCTCAGCACAAATCTAACCAAAACCGACTTAATAATATCAATTAATGCAAGAGAAATCAATTCCAATAATTAAAGATACATTCTTTACACAATTGCTCAAAATCAACAAAAGTCAACTCGGGACTCACCCGGTCAAAACCTGGGTCAAATGGTAGATTCCGACAACAATGACCCCACGAGTTCATATATGTGATTAGTTTCAAAATCCGAGTCCAACTCAACTCTCAAAACCCAAATTCTTTTTTTTCAAAAACTTGACAAACATTCATAAATTTCCACTTTGATTCACATGATTTTGATGTTAAAATCTAAGATATATTGATGGAATATGATTAGAAATAGATTAGAATCACTTACCCAAAGTTTGTAGGTTCCTTCTTCAAAATTGCCTCGTACCGAGTCTAGGGTTCCAAAATATGAAAATGAGACCAAAACTCCCGTCCCCCGGCTTTTTTGTCCAGTCGCAGGTGTCACAATTGCGACCTAGGGTTTGCAAATGTGAACCCCGCAAATGCTAGGAATCCATCGCAAAAGCTAAGAATCTTATATCGCTACTGTCAACGCAAATGCGACGATTGTTTCGCAAATGCGAACATGGACAATTCGCAAAAACGATCACAATGATCGCAAATACGACAATGCCCAGCCCAAGCAAGTATCGCAAATTCGATGGGGAGTTCGCAAATGCGAACTCTTTAGGCCACTGTGCTCTTCAAAAATAGGATGACGAGGCTCGCAAATGCAACAATCGCAAATGCAACCTATTTCTTGCAAATGCGAGATCTGAGCACCAGCAAAAATCTGAACCTCCTATGAACTCTCCGAAACTCATCCGAAACTCACCCGAGCCCTCGGAGCTCCAAACCAAACATCAATACAAGTCTAAAAACATAACCCAAACTCGCTCGTGCGATCAAATCATCAAAATAGCATATGAAATCATGAATTGGACTTCAAAACACATGAATTCAACATGAAACTCAAGAACTTCTAAAAAATACAACCGCGCGTTCGATTCCTATCAAATCAACTCGGAATGACGCCAAACTTTGCATACATATTCCAAATGACAAACAGACTTATTCCAAGACCCGAAATAGAAATCCAAATAGGGTAGCTATGAATTCAACCTACAGTCAACACAAATCAACCTATGGAAGCCCAAGTCCAAAATCATGATACGAACATATCAGAGCCATCAAAACACCGCTACAGGGTCATTTCCATAAAAGTCCAACTCAGTCAACAGTTTCAACTTAAGCTTTTAAAGTGTGAACCGCTCATCCAAGTTTACTCAGAATCATCCGAAAATCAAATCTGAGCATGTATGCAAGTGATAATGCACAATAGGAAGGTACTCAAAACCTCAAACCACTAAGCGGAACCATAAATCTCAAAAGGACCGTCGGGTCGTTATAGCTTTATTTATTGGAATTGATTTCTCTTGTATTATTTGATGTTATTAAGTCAATTTTAGTTGGATTTGAGCCGAGCTGAGGTGAATTGTAAAGGAAAAGTTATTTTAGAGTATTGATTGAAGGCTTTAGAGCTAAGTATCTTGCCTAACGTTGTGTGGGAGAACTACCCCATATGGATTCGTTTGTTGTACTATTTGAACTACGAGAAAGACGTGTACACGAGTTGACGAGTGTGTACACGACGTATATGTGGAAATTTGACCGGTTAAGACTCTTAGGTTCTTATGTACATTAAAATGAAGTTGTCTTATCATGTTAAATCCTCCATTGCAAAGTTTACTCTTACATATCTTATTTAAAGTTGATTGGTTTATGCTCTACCCTTTATTGGAAAATATACTCTTATATGCCTTAACTGAAGTTGTTACCTCTATTATTGCCATGTTATCTCTTCCGTAGTTGATTATCCTTAATTGAAGTTATTGTTATATCTTCCATTGTTGAATTATTCTTATTTGGAATCATTATTACATGTTATCTCTCCGATTGTTGAGTTACTCTTATTCGATATCGTTGTTACACATTGTCTTTCTTATTGTTGAGTTATTCTTACTGAAAAAATTCTTACTTGTTATGTCTTTCATTGTGAGCTCGTTCTTCCGTTTCTTTGTGTTTTGTAATTCTTGTGTTGATTTACTTGACATACTCCCGTGTTATTATTGTTTTTGTAGTACTCAGTGTTGTCAAGCTGAGGGCTATGCGTGATTGTGGTATTGGAATTGTTTTGATGAAATGTTGTAGCATACAGGCACATGTAGTGCGAGTTTCTATATTGTGGTTTTGGCACACGTGATACTGTTGAGAGAATTGCCAGGGTGTTCGCACGTGATATTGTTGAACATTAGACAGCTGATCGAGTATTGCTGTAGACTTCAAGGTATACATGTCGTCGCGTTCGTAGGCCTCAGAGTCACCTTCTAACGTTTTACTTTGTACTATTTAATTCTATTCCGAAATAATTGTATTTAGAGATTTTGTTTTAGTAAACTCAGTAGAGCTAATGACTTGTACTACCGGTTTTGGGATGTTATATATCTACTTGGCATTGTTGGTTTTACATAGAAATTTTAGATTCATGTTTAATAGTTGATTGGTTAAAATTTGTTATTAATTTAGTAAGTGTTAGGCTTACCTAGTATTAGAGACTAGGTGCCATCACGACTCCTAAGGAAGGGTTTTGGGTAGTGACAAGTTGGTATTAGAGCTCTAGGTTCATAGGTGATACGAGTCATAAGCAAGTTTAGTAGAGTCTTGCAGATCGGTGTAGAGATGTCTGTACTTATCTTCAAGAGGCTACAGAACTATTAGGAAAAAATAACTTCTTTTATTCATATCGTGCAAGTTTATTGATATTGGAGTTTGAGACTTTTTCATTCTATTCTCTCATAGATGGTGAAAACACAAGCTGTAGTTACTGATGAAACTGCCCCCAGAGCCGGTGCTGGTAGGGGCCAGAGCAGAGGCCTAGGAAGAACACGTGCTACAGCTAGAGCACCTGCCAGTGTAGCAGTTGAGGAGCCACCAGTAGCTCTGATTGAGGGGACCGGCACCGGAGGCGCCTGTTGCTACCACAGGACTTCGGGAGACTTTAGACTTTTTCCTGAGCATGTTTTGTACATTGGCTCAGGAGGGATTGATTCCGAAGCACCAGCTACTTCACCTACCGGGGAAAGAGCTCAGACTCTCGCTGCCCGTACTCCAGAGCAGCGGGTCCACATTGGTCAGGTTTCGGGTGTCATGCCTCAAATCCAGTTATTCCGGTTCAGCCTGAGGTGTTACACCCCATATTTTCATACGTGAAAGTACACCATAAATAAATTGATGAAAGCTCGGAAATGATATGTTACATCCCGCATTTTCGTACGTTAAAGTTTCATCGTAAGTTAATCGACATAAGTTCGGGAATGAGATTACTTTGGGATTATAAATATTATGCTATTTCAAACAAGTGATAAGTAAATTCGTGAAGGTGAGAGGGTAAGCGAATCGAAGAAAATAAGTTCCGTCGAAGTTTGACAATTTGGGATAACATACGGTCCAAGCTATAATATTCGGTATTTATGGACTAGTGCCATACAAGATACCACATGACCATGATAGTAAGGTGTATAAGGTGTGTTAAAATTAAGTAGTATTTTAAGTCATTTGAGATAATTCTTAATTATGTGGATAATTGGTTAATTATTGGATAATGGGGGAATTAACAAGTTAATTAAAGATTAGTGGGTGCTTAATTAAGGCTTGGGATAAGCCTTAAACGTGGTAGCCCCCCGCCCCCCTCCCCATTTCAGAATGTTGACTCTTAAATTATAATTGAGAGGTGGCACATTTAAGTAGATTATGTGGCTTAGTCATTAGCATGTGGGGCTCACATCTATTCTAACATAAGTTATCTCTTCTCTAACTTAAAACAGAGATGCATATGTGATAAGTAACGTGAGATTTTCATATCATCTTCAACAAAATGGAGATGCTTACATAAAAATCTCCAAGACATGTGTTAACAACGGGATTCACTCAAAATGTGTTAGCAACGAGATTCACAACAAAATGAATATATTTACATCTTCTAAGTGCCGGGTCTTCAGCAAGAATTTTCATACAAAATTATATTGTGTAATAGCAACAGGATTTGCAATTCTAAGAGAGCGCGGTAAAATATTTCTCATGAATATCATACGGATGTTTTCCTATTCCGATCTTGCCGTCACGTGTTTTGTCGCGATTGTCATGTGTTAGAGGGATTGCCAAGAGAATCGACTCAGGTATGTTAAGGCTATCCCTTCTTTCTTTTGGCATGATCTAAATGATACAAATGAAACGAGTAAAATACGCAACTTTCATAAATGACTCTATTCATAGAAATACTAGGGATGTCTATATTCTTGATTCCCCATGTGTCTTATTATTCTATTATCTGTTCATGGGTCTCAGAAAATACGTAAGTTGATAAGTTTGTTTTATGACATTAATCAAAGGCATAATGGTCCTATGACGTTCTGAGAGATTTTTTTGACGTATTTCATATGCACTTCATTTATTTATACATGTACATTGACCCATGACCAGATGGCATTATATATGCGTATATTATATGTATGTGGGATATGGAAAAAGGTTATGGAGTTATATACGCACTACCACCTGATCAGCTGGTATACGTTGATGATTTTGCCCACAATGGCCGAGATGATATGATGGGATGCCCTCAAAGACTTGATGATATTATGAACACCTATACCTATGCATGGTATGACATTTATACGCATATGCATGCCATTATAATATTAAATGTTTCATAGAGTTATTCAGACATTCATGTTGAGTCTTTTACTCCATGTTTCTCTCATGTCTATTATTTACTGATATTCATTCCTTACATACTAGGTACATTATTTGTACTGACATCCCTTTTGCATGGGGACACTGCATTTCATGCCCGCAAGTCCCGTTAGACAGGATGAGATTCCTCCAAGTAGTCTATCAGCTCAGCAGAAGGTGTTGGTGCTCTCCATTTGCTTCGGAGTTGCTATTTGGTCAGTATGATCAGGACATGTGTTGATTGGTATGACAGGGCTCTGTCCCGACCTGTATGATATTTATGTACTCTTAGAGGCTTGTAGACAGATGTTATGTATATGAAAGATTGTATGGCCTTATCGGCCTATGTTGAGTGTAGAGCGATCACTTTGGCCTTATAGGCGCGTATGTCACATCTATAAGTTTTTATATCAGATTAGGTCATCTTATATTGAGTATTCCCTTATGTTTATTCTGGTTAGCCCATGATGGCCTGTTTGGCCCATTTGCCAATGATAGTACAATAAGAAAAATATGTAACGTTAGTACTCGGTTGAGTAAGGCACCGGGTTCCCGTCGTGGTCCATCGGTTTGGGTCGTGACAAAAGTGGTATCAGAGTAGTTCTGTCCTAGGGAATCTACAAGTCGTGTCTAGCAGAGTCTTATTTATGGGTGTGTTGTGCATCACACTTATAAGCAGGAGGCTACAGGGCATTTAGGACTTTCACTCTTTCTTCTTACTCTAGATCATGTTATAGAGCTCAGTTGTAAGAACTCAATTTCCTAAACTCTATCTCATTCATAATACGATGATGTCCAGAAAGACGGTTGGTAAGAGATATAGCTGTGAAAAAGTTGAGTCAGAGGAACTCCATTTTTGCATCATGCTTATAATGGATAAATATGAGGTATTCAGCAGATAATGTGTGTACTAAGATATGTAAATGTCTTGATAAGGATCCCTAAGGCAAGAATGTCTATCCACTCTTACGGTAAAAAGGAATAAGTGAATCGGAAGGCAAAAACAATTTCAGCAAGTAAAAGAAGCAATATGAAAAAGGGTATGAGCTACCCAGCTAATGAAGATTATCTTAGAGGAATATAAGCCTTTTGAGTTACCTTCAACAATAACAGAGGTATGTACAATTGGCCACACCCATCTCATTTATGCCCTATGGGGGCTAACAGAAGTAGTATAAGAGAAGGCAGGATAGCAGGATCTAACTGGGGTTAGGGTCACCAAAAATGGTGGATCGATTGTTAGCGTTAGCTGACATTTCTGAAGGATATTGCAAATGTGCTAATAGATCTCCTTGTGAGACGTCCAGATGGTCATTCAGGAAGACGCTTTCCTAAAGCAAGCAATGTGAGAAAAGTTCAGCTTAAGGGATTGTATGTGTCAGTTATACTAAGTGCCACCCTCGCGAGTAAGGAAATTTATTATCCTTAGTACAAAAGGATTACCGCAAGGCGGGTAAGGGTTATCGATGATGTGAAAAGATGCCAAAGATGAAAAGGTAAAACATCTATATGTAGATCAACGTAGCAATAAATCATAGTACTCCCCAAAAAGGGGGGAATATGGAGTAATGTGGCATTAAGTCAGAATTAAGTGGTTCTACTAACTATGGAATGGTAAAGGAAGAATGCGATAAAAATGAGAAAGGGATGAGATTGCACTTATTCAAATCCTACAGAGATGCTACGATTCCAGAATATTATAAAAGCACGACGTTAAGGAGAGGAAGTAGGGGTTCCAGCCCGGGATATTTTTGATAAATAAGGAGCCAGTGCGAGAGATAAGTTAAGACAAAATGAATAACCCAAGAAGATTACGCGGTATATTGATATGAGAATAGGCCAACGAGTAGTTAGTAGCTGATCCAGGAAGAGCCTAGTTATGGCTAAACAAGAGGACATAGACAAATCAATAGATTGTGCAAGGTGAACATAGTGAACCCCAACATGAGGAATTCAGTCTCACAGATATGACATCATGATCCTTGAGATATATTCAGATAGGAGCCGGGGTAGTTAAAGGTAAATAAAAGAGAATGCCACTGGGAAGACAGTCAAAATATTAGTTCAGAAGCAACCCTACAAGCACAAGGGCGTGGAAATAAGTAACTACGGATAATTATAGGCGGGGAAGGACATCAAAAATTCCATCGAGTATACGATGTAATAAGCTCGCAGCTTTACAAGAGTCAGAGGATCCTCCCTAAGTACTACAACGAATGACTAGATGAGGAAATAAGGAAGAAGGCCTCAACCTAAACATAGTAACTTGAAGGAGAAATGGTCATGTAAAGGTAGTCTCACTACAATATTGTATGCACTCCATAAGAAAGTGGCACCTACGTGGCCAATGAACGGGAAGTAAAAATCAAAAGTAATATTCGAGATCGTATTAATTGTACGAAAATTCCGGCATGCATGGGAACTAAGATAAGCTAAGTCTGCAGGCAACAAGGGGGCAGAAAGACCAGGAAAAGTAATAGCTTAATAGCTTACGCTTAAAGAAAGTTGAGAAGGAACTAAAAGGAATATTCGATCAATGATCCAGAGATAATTACGTTATGAACGCCCTCAAGATTTTGGAGTATTATCCATGCAGCATATATGTTGACAATCATACAACCGTAGAAGACTCTAGTATAAGTTAAAAGAAAGAATTGAGTCCAGGTCATAGACAAGGGATTGAATTGTTAGATGATGGTATCACGGATATTCCATAGCGTCTATGAAAGGATAAAGTAATAACTAATACCAGGAGCCACAGATCGGAAGATAGCTTAAGCCTACATAAAGACTGATCAGAAGGAAGAGGAAACTAAAGAGTTACATCACCCAAGTGAATCAGGAGTTTAATTATTGGACCCAGAAAATTTCAGGAATCGTGATTGAGAACATAGCAGTATCACTCTTAATATCAGAGGTACAAGAGAGATAGTACAACAACCATATTCTATAACGGCTTTACGACAAAGTCAGTTAGAAAAGTACTATCCTTATAAGAAGTCAGTATAAAGCTCCCACCGGATTATGTATGCACCAGAGTTGCAAGTATTATAATAGAGCTTCGAGTTGTGGATATGAATTATACCTGTGTTAAAGCGAGGTCATGAAAGAGATAGAAGATGTGATGTGAGATTTTAAGGTAAGTAAGGTAAATGTGAACAACGTACGAGATACTCAAATGCAGAAGGTTGTGAATAATCCATAATACAGATAGACGGTTAGAAGCGCTGGGATTCAGTATCCAGGAATGGTAGCGGAATCGTCAGTGGCATATCTTCCAACCTATGGTTTCTAAGTATCGAGAGGTCTAGTTAAGAGAGTGAAAAAGAGTTAGAAATGATGTGATGTCTCGCTTGATGTTCCAGGATGACATAAGGAAACCTACGATGCAAGTAAGTTGAAGGAAGGTTACGAGTAGTATAAATAGATATGTATAGGTCGCAAGGTAAAGTATGGTAAATCAACAAGGTTTTAGGAAGACATGAGTAAGGAAAAGAAAGGGCAAGTGAGAAGGTGACGATAATGGATAAGTCCTCGGGGTTAAGTCCATGAAAACAAGAGAGCTGATGGTTTCTCTAAGTTATAAAAAGCTCAGTATAGCCTGAATGAACTCAAAGGAGTCTAAGACTAGCATTTAGAAGAAATGGAATGCTACCCTGGTAGTAGAATGAGGGTGTAATTGTGATAGATGAAGGATGATGTTTAGGCCTTCAATTGAGTAATGATTTCATGAATTGTACAGGATTAAAATACCCACGTAAGGTGAATCACATTGGGGTGCTATGAAATATTGTTATGGATATATGGTATCGCCCCTAGGTGGATCAGGAAAATCACTTCAAATGTTCCTCGGTGCAATGTAAGCCCTAGTGGCAATGTATTACGTAAGAGGTTTCAAGTTATCAGTAGTAGATGGTAGATCAACATTGAGGTGAATCAACAATGAATGTATCAAAGCTACAACAATATGAGATGAGATCAGGCTGCCATTCTTAAGATGAACAGTAACAAAGAAGCATTAAAGGACTTAGATTTATACATATAGAATAAGCAACGAAAGTAACTTGGACTTTGGTAGCAGACCTCAGTAACGACAAATTGAAGTAAGAGTTATGGTATAGTATGGCCTACATAGATGTAGTAAGACTAATGATGCCCAGAGGAACAACTTGTCATAATTTTGTATATTTTCACAAAGTGAGACCTAAAATTGGCTAAAAGCCGGAGAAAAGAGGAGAGAAAAGTTGCATAGCCACACATACAAGGTCAGAGTCATACAAGCTGCATGATAGAAGGTAGAAAAAGTTACGAGATTGAAATAATTCCAACCGCAAGTCATGGTATAAGAAAGAGGCCTAAAAGGGAGAATGCCCTGGCCGTTGGATTTATTCACAGAACAGTTGCCTAGATGGCATGGAGAGTACTAAAGTATTAATAAGAGCTAGAGGTTATGATAATGATAAGTGCATCAGTCAACATTCGAGGACCAATGTTCCAAAGGGAAGGATGATGCTACACCCCATATTTTCGTACGTGAAAGTACGCCATAAGTAAATTGATGAAATCTCGAAAATGAGATGTTACATCCCGTATTTTGGTTCATTAAAGTTTCGTCGTAAGTTAATCAACATAAGTTCGGGAATGAGATTACTTTGGGATTATAAGTATTACGCTATTTCAAACAAGTAATAAGTAAATTCGTGAAGGGGAGAGGGTAAGCGAATCGAAGAAAATAAGTTCCGTCGAAGTTGGACAATTTGGGATAAAATACGGTCCAAGTTTTAATACCCGGTATTTATGGACTAGTGTCATACAAGATACCACATGACCATGATAGTAAAGTGTATAAGGTGTGTTAAAAGTAAGTATTATTTTAAGTCATTTGAGATAATTCTTAATTATGTGGGTAATTGGTTAATTATTAGCCAATGGGGGAATTAACAAGTTAATTAAAGATTAGTGGGTGCTTAATAAAGGCTTGGGATAAGCCTTAAACGTGGCAGCCCCCCCCTCCCCCCATTTCAGAATATTGACTCTTAAATTATTAGTGAGAGGTGGCACATTTAAGTAGATTATGTGGCTTAGTCATTAGTATGTGGGGACCACATCCATTCTAACATAAGTCATATCTAACTTAAAAGAGAGCTGCATATGTGATAAGTAACGTGAAATTTTCATTCATCTTCAACAAAATGGAGATGCTTACATCAAATTCTCTAAGACATGTGTTAGCAACAGGATTCACAAAAAATGTGTTAGCAATGAGATTCACAACAAAATAAAGATATTTACATCTTCTAAGTGACGGGTCTTCAGCAAGAATTTTCATACGAAATTATACTGTGTAATAGCAATGGGATTTGAAATTCTAAAAGAGCACGGTAAAAGCTTTCTCAAGAATATCATACACATTTTTTCCTACTCCGATCTTGCTCACGTGTTTTGTCGCGATTGTCATGTGTTAGAGGGATTGTCAAGAGAATCGACTCAGGTATGTTAAGGCTATCCCTTCTTTCTTTTGGCATGATCCAAATGATACAAATGAAATGAGTAAAATACACAACTTTCATAAATGACTCTATTCATAGAAATACTAGGGATGTCTATATTCTTGATTCCCCATGTGTCTTATTACTCTATCATCTATTCATGGGTGTTAGAAAATACGTAAGTTAATAAGTTTATTTTATGAAATTAATCAAAGGCATAATGGTCCTATGACGTTCCGAGAGATTTTATTGACGTATTTCATATGCACTTCATTCATTTATGCATGTACATTGACCCATAACCAGATGGCGTTATATACGCATATATTATATGTATATAGGATATGGGAAAAGGTTACGGCGTTATATACGCACCACCACCTGATCAACTGGTATACGTTGATGATTTTTCCCACAGTGGCCGAGATGATATGATGGGATGCCCTCAGAGGCTTGATGATATTATGAACACCTATACCTATGCATGGTGTAACACCTCGAAAACTTTTTGAAGTATTTCAGTGTAAATCCCCATAAATTTTTCAAGGGAATTTAAGGTTTCGTGGTGCCGGAATAGGCTTACGTGTTTGGATTGAACAATGCACTGGAAAGTAAAAGAAAATGTTTGGTGAAAAAACGCATTTCTGCAGTCCATTATGCGACCGCAGAACCACTCTGCGAGCCGCATAATGGCCGCAGAAGTGAGAAGGAGAAGGGCCAGTCTGGGGGCAATTATGCGGTCGACTATGTGACCGCATAACTGTTATGCGGTGCATTATGCGATCGCATAACAGTTATGCGGACCGCATAGTGACCGTGTACACGGATAAATTTTTGATCGTTTTGGTCTGTAATTATGCGACCGATATGCGGTCCGCATATCAATTATGCGACCGCAGAACCACTCTGCGAGCCGCATAATGGCCGCAGAAGTGAGAAGGAGAAGGGCCAGTCTGGGGGCAATTATGCGGTCGACTATGTGACCGCATAACTGTTATGCGGTGCATTATGCGATCGCATAACAGTTATGCGGACCGCATAGTGACCGTGTACACGGATAAATTTTTGATCGTTTTGGTCTGTAATTATGCGACCGATATGCGGTCCGCATATCAATTATGCGACCGCAGAACCTGTTCCGGAGCTCCATTATTATAACCCGACCCTACTTCGTTAAATACACACAAAGGGTCATTTATGAGCAAAAATTATGATGTTTTAGAGAGAAGGGAGAGTGTTTTAGAGAGAGAGGAAATGCTAGGATAATTATTCATCAAGTCTTGCAAAAATCTTGGAAGATTAACAAGGAAAACCCACAAGTTCTTCATCTAAGAGGTAAGGTTCCATACCCTAGTTTTCAATTTCGAATTTGGGTAGAAGATGGTTGATTAGGAGTATGATTCATGGGTATGAGATTATTATTTATACATGCATGTACCAACAAGAATTGTGGGAAGATTGTTGAGCTGAAATAAGTAAGGATTGAGTTGTGGAGTGAAGGAAATCTTGTAGAAGAACCCTGTGGTTAAATTTGCATACATAGTGTCTGATAAAATGCTCAAATGAGCTG
Organism: Nicotiana otophora; assembly: GCA_000715115.1. NCBI lineage: Eukaryota > Viridiplantae > Streptophyta > Magnoliopsida > Solanales > Solanaceae > Nicotiana > Nicotiana otophora. The sequence continues at coordinate 221,945 of AWOL01S0003175.1, read as the reverse complement.
AGACCATGAATATATTCCTAATTATGGTTCAATTTTGTTCTGTCTCAAAATAGATCAGGATTGCTAAGAATTCCGGATCATTCTAGAGTTAAGGAAGCTCGATTGAGGTATGTTGGCTAAACTTTCTCTCTTGGAATTGAATTCATATGGCTTTGAGTCGTGTTTCAATGAAAGATAATATGCCAAATTGTGTGAGAAAATCTCAATATTCTTAAGACTTTTAATTGCTCATATGTGTACCTAAAGTCTTGATTTGGAAATGTCTTATTGTTGATAATCTATAAAGATGGTTGGAAGTGAAATAAGTAAATTGGGGATATAGAGTGTGGCCAACGTGCGAGAATTTAAGTTATGATTGTGTCTAGTAGTGCAAATGATTTGAGAAGATGCGATAAAGAATATGAAATGAGCCTCGACTCAATTGTTTAAAAAAATACCTTCGAAGATAGAATTACCTAAAAGCTTTTGTACTCAATTCATGCCCATTAGTGGCTGCTTTAACTAATGCTTTGCTTTATAAATATATCCAGTGTGATTCGAGTTCTATATGCTCATGTGTTGAACTGGTACATTGTCACTGCTAGGGAAGAGCATTGTAAGAATAAATGGTGTATTGATTGTTTATGATTTTCATGTGTGTTTCTATTGTTGGATGGTATGCCTCATTCTTTGGGAAGAAACCATTTGTGTTTGAAGTTTCCATTTCAAATAGATTTGAAGTATATGATTTCTGAAATATCCTATATGTTGATACTTGATGGTGATCTTTGAAATTGAAAGAGGTGAAAGTGTGGAATATGAAGTACGTCCATCGTGCCAGGAATAAAGAATCTTATGCATGGCCTATTGAGCTAAGGAAATATTATCATTGTAAATGACTGGAAATACTAATGAGAATTTATACAATGTGAAAGATGTTGAGGTGAGTACAATTGTATTTATGATATTTCTGTTTGCAAATCAAATCAAAAATATTTTTAGGAGCATCATTAGTAAAACCGAGGAAGGGTGGGTCATAAGGCCCACACCTGAAACTACATGTGCCGGTGTAGGGGTGGATTGTGATTATTCCCCTTATTTGGGATGAAATTGGAACTTTTGGAAAATTGTGATATTATTTTCCTTAATTGGGATGAAACTGGAACCTTTGTGGATTGGAAAAGTCAACCCGCACGACATATGTGGGAAGGCGGCCTAGCTGATCGGGTGGAGATCAGATGTGATATTGCGCATATGGTGGTACTACTCTTGGTAACAACTTTCTTTCGCATCACATGTAAAACCACATTATTCGTAGGGAGATGGCCTAGTCGATCGGGCGTGATCGGACTCCATGCTAACAAAGACGGTGGTAAATTGGGTGCTAATGATCTTCCAACCAATATTTTATATGAAGTTTGTATTTTGAAAATTATTATGTTTTAACTGAACATTTGGATATTGTTGATTATGACTTGCTGTTTCTATGTGTTGCCTTTTCTTATATGGGCATTTTATTTTGAAAGAGGACTTTTAGCTATGCATATTAGTGCTATTCGACAGTACTAACGTCCCTTTTGCCGGTGGCGCTGCATCTTTAATGGATGCAGGTGGTTCTACAGCAGGCGGCATTGATCAGTGATAGTAGCGCACTCTATTCAGCTGATTTGGTGAGCCCCACTTCATTTAGGGGTCATGTATATTTTGTTTCTCATGTGCTGTGTTTTGAAGTATAGCCGGGGCCTTGTTGCCGGCATTTTCATATTACTTTTATATTGTAGTTAGAGGCTCCGTAGACAGGTTGTGGGTTGTGGTTGATGTTGGGAATTGAACTAGAAATGTTGGTATCTGGAAATCATGTTTTTTTTTTCATTAATTCTATAAACTCGTAATATTTTAGAAATTATGAATGAAGCTGCTAATGAGAATGAAAAGGAAGTTGTTAATAAAATCTTTACAGTGTTTTATTAATGGAGTACATCTCCTCTTTATTCATGGATAAGTTTGGGTAGAAGGAAATCTAACAGGCTTGCTCGGCCGGGTTCTCTCGGTTGAGCACCGGTCGCGCTCCCCAAGTTTGGGGCATGACACATGGTATGACATTTATGCGCATATGCATGATATTATAATATTAAATGATTTACAGAGCTATTCAGACATACATGTTAAGTCTTTTACTCCATGTTTCTCTCATGTCTATTATTTACTGATTTTCATTCCTTACATACTCGGTACAGTATTTGTACTAACGTCCCTTTTGACTAGGGACGCTACGTTTCATGCCCACAGGTCCCGTTAGACAGGATGAGAGTCCTCCAAGTAGGCTATCAGCTCAGCGGAAGGTGTTGGTGCGCTCCATTTGCTCCGGAGTTGCTATTTGGTCAATATGATTAGGACATGTGTTGATTGGTGTGGCGGGGCTCTATCCAGACCTTTATGATATTTATGTACTCTTAGAGGCTTGTAGAAAGATGTCATGTTTATGAAAGATAATATGGCCTTATCGGCCTATGTTCAGTGTACGAGCGATCACTTTGGCTTTATAGGCCCGTATGTCACATGTATAAGTTTTTATATCAGATTGGGTCATCTATTATTGAGTATTCCCTTATGTTTATTCTGGTTAGCCCATGACGGCCCATTTGGCCCATTTGCAAATGATAGTACGATAAGAAGAATATGTAACGTTAGTACTCGATTGAGTAAGGCACCGGGTGACCGTCGCGGTCCATCGGTTTGGGTCGTGACATGAGGTCAGGCCAGGGGCATCTTAGGAGGAACAACTGAGACTTGAGAGGTTCAAAAAGTATCATCCTCCTACTTATAGTGGCCTAGCTGCCGAGGATGCACATGGTTTTCTAGAGAAGTACCACTGTATTCTCCGCACCATGGGTATTGTGAAGACGAGCGGAGTTTCTTTTACTGCGTTTCATTTGTTTGGAGCAGCATATCAGTGGTGACAGGTTTATGGGGAGGGTAAACCAGCGGATGAAGCGCCACCCACTTGGACTCAGTTTTTAGAGATGTTTTTGGGGGAGCTTGTTCCCCAAACCCTTCGTGATGCATGGCGTATAGAGTTCGAGCAGCTGCATTAGGGCACTGTGATAGAATTAGAGTACGCCAGAAGATTCAGTGAGTTGTCCCGTCGTGCACCTGATTTGGTTTCTATTGTTAGAGAGCGAGTCTGCATGTTCATTGAGGGGCTCAGTTATGGTATCCGATTTAGCATAGCTCGGGAGTTGGAGATAGATGTTCCGTTTCAGCATGTGGTAGATATCACTTGCCTATTAGAGGGTATGCGGGGCCAAGTGAGAGAGGACAGGGAGGCTAAGAGGCCTCGTGGATCGAAAGGATCTACTGATCCCTATTTTGAAGACAGGGTAGGTCATGGTAGAGGTTTTAAAGGTCAGCCAGTTCGGTTTCACTTCAGGCTTCACGTGGTGTGTCAGATATCCATGGGTCCTAGAGTACCCGTATCGGATAGCTTCCATAACCACGTCAGTGGAGAGGTTGCTTTGAGTGTGGAGATACCAACCACATGGTGAGAGATTGCTCCAGACTTCGGACAGATATGTCATAGCTGGGTATTTAGGCTATGAGTTCCATTCTGGTTGTTGTTATACCTACACCACCAGCTAGGGGTGGAGGTCAGGCGGGTGGAGGTCGCCCTAGAAGGGGAGGTCGTGCCCATTCTTATGCTCTTGCTGGATGGGCGGAGGCTCATGCACTAGATGATTTCATTATAGGTACGGTTTTAGTTGATTATAAAGATGGATTTGTGATATTTTGATTAGGTCCCATTTATTAGTAAGATTCATCCTACGTTACTTCAGATATGGTTCTGTCTTGTCATTCTTGTACTCTGTTCATGCGTTCATGCCAGTTGGGGAACTCTATTATGATAGCCTGTGCTTATCATTCTTATTTAGTTGCTATTGCGGGTCATGAGACTTGGGTGGACTTTCTGTTATCTAATACCATGGGTTTTGATACAATTTTCTAGGTGGTTTGGCCATGACCTGTGATTCAGGTATTCTACATGTATGCGAGTCTGTTACGTGTTGTGATTTTGGGTTCTACGAGGTTGAGTTAATAGAATGGTTTAGTTGTTGAGATGTTTATCTTGTGATTATGAGTGAAGGATAGGGACTTGGTGTTCTTTGTGAATAAGTGCATTTGTGCCAGGCTATGTGCCGCGATGAGGTCATATTAAGATAAAATTTATGTTAGTTGTTGCATGTGTCTTGCTTCTTCCTTGTAGATTGGATCCGTAATATGGTATCGGTGGGGAGTTTTGCCTGTTAGGCATTTTTGATAGTTCTCTCATGTGTTCCTCTTTTCATATTTAGTTGTATTCGAGTTATGCTTGTTGGGTCTGGATTGCGATGTATGTGCCCGGGTGGCATTTAATGTGGCTTGTTGATCGGGTGAGTAGCAATGAGTTTCGCATGACTCTTTCATTATTTCCAACGATGTGAAGGTTTAGAACAAGGTTCTAGTTAATATGATTCCATTTTCCAGTACCGGGCTTGGTTATAGGCAGCTATTATGGTCAGAGTTGTTACTATGGGCATATAGGTGATGTGTTATGTCGTGTGGTTATACCTTGTAGGTGTATACATGAGCTATTGTAGCTAGTCAAGGATTTTACAGTGTGTTTGTGTGATAATAGGGCACTTGGTTAAGATGATGGCTTAGGAAAGACTCTTGGCACGTTCGAGGACAAACGTTTGTTTAAGAGGGGGAGAATGTAACGACCAGACCGGTCATTTTTAAGCTTTAAGTCTCCGTTTAGTGATTCGAGGTCTTGAGTGGCTTCATATTTTTTATTATGACTTTCGTGCATGGTCGGATTTGATTTTCGGATTGTTCTGGATGAATTTGGATGAGTGATTCTCACTTTAGAAGCATAAGGTGAAAATGTGGACCGAGATTTGACTTTTGTGGGAACGACCTCAGAACAGTATTTTTATAGCTCTGATGGGTTTGTATCTTGATTTTGGACTTGGGTGTATGCCCGGAATTGAATTCGAAGGTCCGTAAGTTGATTAACACCCTAACCCTCAATTTCGAATTTTGTGTAGAAATGGATAATAAGAAAGATAATTTCTGGGCAAGAGGGTTGGTTATTGTACATGTATGTGTTATCAAGGGGTGTAGAAAGATTGTTGAGCTAAAAATGGCAAAGGTTGGGTTGTGGGATGATGGAATCCTCCATAAAAGGATATTGAAAACTTAATGCACATCTAGTGTTTAATAAAATACTCAAATGAGCTAGAAACATAATCATCTTCCTAATTGTGGTTCAATTTGTTATATTTCTAAAATAGATTGAAGTTGCTAAGAATTACGGAACGCTTTAGAGTTTAAGGAAGCTCAATTGAGGCATGTTGGCTAAACTCTTCTTTAAGAGTTGGAATTCTCATTATCCTTGTGAGTTTCGAGATGTTAATTATAAATCGAGTATTCTAATTAGCTTTGTGATGAAGATATATGTTCAATTCGTATTTCAAATGCTCTTATCATATTGCATTATAAGTTGAGGATGTGTCCCAAACTATTGATTACGTATCCACATGTTATAATTTCTAGTCGTGATTTATGTAAAAGGTATTATGCCAAGTTGTAGAGATTGAGATTGTGATACACTTCCACCTGCATGCATTAGGGTGAGGCGGCATGACTGCTTTGTATGGGGATTATGGTAGAGATATCGTGATTGTGATACACCTCCACCCGCATATATATTGGGGTGAGGCGGCATGACCGCTTTGTGTAGGAATTATGATAATGTGGGACTGCACCCCCACCCGCTTACTTTGGGGTGAGGCGGTACGACCGCTTTGTGTATAGTTTTGGTATTGTTGTGGCACCACGACCAGCATACATTGGGGTGAGGCGGCATAGCTGCTTTGTGTAAGTTCTTAGTACTGTGGTTATATATCCACCCGCATACATTGGGGTGAGGCGGCAGGGCCGCTTGATTAGAGTTGTGGTATGGTACGTACACCACCACCTGCATACATCGGGTGAGGCGGCGGGGCCGCTTTGTGTGAAGATGGTAACATAGGATCTCATCTTAAATCTTATAAATGTTGTTGATAGCTTTTAATAAGCTTGCTATGCTTGAGACAGTTATCGATATTATTCTATTACCGCACTGGTTCATCATAATTATCTTGTATTTCTAAATTCTTAAATTAGTGTTTAGTTTTCATACTAGTACTATTCGACGGTACTAACGTCCCTTTTGCTGGGGGCGCTGCATCTTTAAAAGGATGCAGGTGGTTCCACAACAGGAGACATTGATCAGTGATAGCAGTACACCTTCTTCCCAGCTGACTTGATGAGCCCCACTTCATCCCGGAGTCATGTATCTTTTGATCTTTATGTATTATGGTTGAGGTATAGCCGGGGCCTTGTTGCCGGCATTATCATTGTACTCTTCTTTATCCATAGAGGCTCTTTAGACATAGTGTGGGTTGTGTATTGGTGTTGGAGAAAGACAAACTATCTTATGTTGTAGTTGTATTACTTGTCCATTTGAGACTTTAAAAATGATAAAACTATTGGTAAGAAATTGGTTATTGCAGATATGACCACTTTATTGTTTAATTAAGGAAAAACATATATTTTCTTTATTCATAAATGGGTTTGGGTAGAAGGAATCTAATTGTCTTGCTCGGTCGGGTTCACTCGTTTGAGCGTCGGTCGCGCTCCTCGGTTTTGGGGCGTGACAAACTTGGTATCAGAGCCTAAGGTTTTAAAGTGTCCTAGGATGTCTCAGAGCCGTGTCTAGTAGAGTCCTTATTATTGGTGTGTTGTCGACCACATCTATAATTAGGATGCTACATGGGCATTTAGGAATAATACACTTCTTTCGCGTTCTTGATCGTGCGATAAAGATAGTTGTAAGATTGCTCCTCCTTTAACTCATGCGTTGCTCTAATTTTCAGTACATGGCTCCTAAGAAGAAGGCAAGAACTAGCCAAAGAGCCAATGTCATCCCAGGAGTGACAATTGACCCTATAATCGATGATGCGGGTGAGCACCCGAGGACTGAAAATATTCCTTCAGTTACTACACTGCCTGACTCTACTACAACTGATCAGACCGCACATGTCCCTATACCTGCTGAAGGTGCAACAGTTCCTCCAACTGATATACCAGTTCCACCTCCAGCTCCAGTTTTCGATTCTGGTATGTCTGATATTGATATTAGGGGAGCCATACAAATGTTAGTTGCTTCTCGGGCACAGAGATCGAGTGTTGGGCCTACTTCGTTTAGTCATCCAGGGGAATCTGCTATTTCCAGGGTGAACAAGTTTCTTCAGTTAGATCCTCCAGTGTTTACGGGTGTTGATCCCGAGGAGGACCCCCAGGACTTCATTGATGAGATGCACAAAACTCTCCGAGTTATGCATGCTACAGAGACGGAGGGAGTAGAATTGGCCTCCTACTGCTTGAAAGGGGTGGCCTACTCTTGGTTTGAGTTGCGGGAGGAATCCCGTGAGGAGGGAAGCCCTCCGGCAAGGTGGGGTGAGTTCATAGATGCCTTTACAGATCATTTCTTTCCTGCCGAAACTAAGTCAGCTCATGCTGCTGAGTTTAAAAGCCTGAAGCAGGGTAGTATGAATGTGTGGGAGTACCATATGGAGTTTGCGCGCATGTCCAAGTATGCTATTCACATGTTGCCCACTATGGAGGCTAGAGTGCGCCGGTTTGTATAGGGCCTTAGCCCCTTGGTTATCAATGAGGCCTCTACAGCTTCCTTGAATTTCGATATGAACTATGGTAAGATGGTGGCATTCGCTTAAGCCACAGAGACCCGCAAATTGAAGAATAGAATGGAGCGTCGAGTAGCAGCAAGGCCCGGTCCGCGGGCAACTTTGATGGTTCTTCCGGTGGTGGTGGTGGTAGGTCGACATTCAGGGGAGCATCATCAGGACCATCCCAATCATTTGCCCAGTCTTCGATGGGTGCACAGTCATCTGAACCCAGTCAGGGCAACAGGGGACCCCACCAACAAGGTCGGCCTGACAGAAGGTTTCAGCAGTGGAGGCTTCCATGCCCTAAGTGTGGGAGGATGCACTTTGGGTCCTGCTTCATGGACCTTCCAGTATACTATGGGTATGGTGTGAAGGGTCACATTCAGAGAGATTGCCGCTCATCCCGCCGAAATATGGGCAGAGGTGCGGCACAACTAGCTAATTGTGCAACTACTACATCCACAGCACCTCCAGCTCGAGGTACCCCAGCGTCTGCGGGGCGTGGTGCAGCTAGAGGTGGTGCACAGAATTTGGGAGGACCCAACAGATTTTATGCTACGCGGAGATGTCAGGAATCAGAGGCTTCTCCAGATGTTGTCACAGGTATATTGACTGTCCAATCTCATGATGTATATGCTCTTATTGATCCCAGTTCCACTTTGTCATATGTCACTCCTTATGTTGCTATGGAATTTGGGATAGAACCAGAACACCTTCGTGAGCCGTTCTCTGTATCTACTCCGGTTGGTGAGTCTATTTTGTCCGTGCGGGTTTATAGGGATTGTGTTGTCACGTTGCGTGGTCGGGGCACCGTGGCCGATCTTATTGAATTGAGAATGGTTGATTTTGATGTGATAATGGGGATGGATTAGCTTTACTCTTGTTTTGCCAAGCTTGATTGCCGAACTAGAACAGTTAGGTTCGAATTTCCAAATAAGCCGGTTATTGAGTGGAAGGGTGATGATGTAGTACCGAAATGTAGGTTTATTTCTTACCTTAAGGCCACAAAAATGATCAACACAGGATGTATTTACCATTTGGTCCGGATTACGGACACCGATGCTGAGGCACCTACACTTGAGTCTGTGCCTGTTGTGAATGAATTTCCAGGAGTATTTCCGGATGAACTCCCTAGGATCCCACCAGACAGGGAGATTGCTTTTGGGATTGATGTGATGCCAGACACGCATCCTATATCTATTCCACCCTACAGAGTGGCACCGGCAGAATTGAAAGAGCTAAAGGAGCAATTGAGAGATTTGTTAGAAAAGAGTTTTATCTGGCCAAGTGTGTTGCCTTGGGGCGCACCGGTCCTTTTTGTAAGAGAGAAAGATGGGTTGCTGAGAATGTGTATTGACTATCGGCAGCTTAATAAGGTCACAATCAAGAATAAGCACCCACTGCCAAGGATAGATGACTTGTTTGATCAATTGCAAGGTGCCAGGTACTTCTCCAAAATTGATTTAAGATCCGGGTATCACCAATTGAAGACCAGGGAGCGGGATATCCCGAAAATAGCTTTTAGGACCCGGTGTGGGCATTTTGAATTTCTGGTGATGTCGTTTGGGCTAACAAATGC